>JANAVB010011803.1:0-185000 GCA_029216955.1 Iris pallida
TGGCCGAGGTTCCCGTCTTGGTGGAGGGAGCTGAATTCTATCTCCTTGTATGAGCATGTCCAAGATGGGCTTGACATGGCCGTCTTCGAAGGAGTAGGTCATTTGCGGCCATTGTTTGTCTGCCGGTTTTGACTCAGGTTTCTGGGCTGTGTCGGCTACCATAGCCTGCTTGCCCTTGTTGTCCCAATTATTGGAGGAGTTACCACCATTGTTGTTGCTGGTATTAGGGCGCTTACCCTTGTCCTCTTCCTTCGAAATGCGTAATCCCAGTTGGCGAGCCTTCTTCAACCTATCTTCGGCGCTAGTGGCACTGATGATAAACGTCTTCCAGTCCATAAATTGACTTTCACCCATCCAGAGGCTGATTGTTGGGAGCAGTCTCTTTTGGCAAATTTCAATTAAGAAGGAATCCGGATTACCAGACGGTAACTTCATGGCGGTTTGGCGGAACCGCTCAATATAGTTCCTGGTCAGCTCTTTTTTCCCTTGAACGACATCCATGAGGGTGGACATTATGATGTCCTGTCCTACTTCGTAGAACCACTCCAAGAACATGCGCTTGAAGCTGGCGAAGGAGTGGATGCAGTTGTCTAGCAGGTTACGGTACCAGTCGAAGGCGACCCCTTCCAATGCCCCGATGAATAATCGTGTAAGGATGGCATCGTCATGGGGCAGATGGTCGGTGGTAACCTCGAAGTAAGTGATGTACCGACTTGTGGAGGTCTTTCCATCATATGGATTGATGTGGAATGGTTTATACTTTGGTGGGAAGGGAACATCTCTCCACGCAGCGGGATACGGTTGTCGTATCCTGAGGTCCTGGCAGTTTTCTCGGGCGTGGAACATGGCTCGGAGCTCCTGGACCTCTCTTCTTGCCTTCCTGGCTTCGTCTACAGTGGTAGGAGCCTTCATTTTAGGAGGATTATTGCTCAGGTTTGGTGCCGCTTAGTTCGAGTCTGCATTGAACGCAGGACCCAAGTTTGTTTGGCCAGGCGTCCCTCCTTGCAGAGTAGGGAGGGCCGCTTTGATCTCGTCCACCGATTTGACCAAAGTGCACATTATGGCCTCCAGAGTGTCGATGCGTTGGCGATCACTGGGACCATCTTGTTCGTCATTTGTCATGAATGTCGTCCTTACATGAGTAGAAGTGGAAGGGACGGTGGATGAAGTACCCTCCGAATCATACCCCTGTACCGAGAAGTCATCAGGGTATGTAGGAATGTTCTCCTCTGTTTCGAACTCAGAAGGAATAGTACCTCCAGCTTCCGAGTTTGCCTCGTCTTGAGAGTCATGGACATCCTCGGGGACGTCGGGATCTGTTGCATCTAATAGGAGAGTTGTTTCATCCGGCTTGTCTCTTTGGAACATTAGTTTGTCGTGAATGTTCGGAGGAGTGCTACCCCCAGTTCCAATAACCCCCAGTGATGTAGATGATGAATCTTCCACTATAGCAGGTTTCGTCTTTGAATGGGTACCTTGGAAAACTGTGGTGGTGGGCAACCATTTAGACGACAGTTTTTTAGTCACAGTGGTTGAAATCTTCGGGCTGGAAACGTTTATCTTCCTCTCTCTCCTGTCGGCAGAGATTTTCTGAGTAGAGTTGCAGGAGACGACGGGAGGCGCCTCATCCTCTGAGCTTGGCTGTTGTAATCTTTAGAAGACGGACTGTCGGTCTTCTCGTATCGTCGCGTTGTTGTAATAGCAGTTGACGATGACTTGGGTGCAGTGACGTCCGTGGGAGGACTCTTTGCACCCTGAAGCCTCTTCTCTTTCCTTGTGCTTGTGGAGGATAGCCTCACGCAAGTTAGATGGGTCTGGAACGACCATGTTTGCTCCCTGGGTTTCGGAAGACTTTTTGGAACCACTTTGTCCGTTTGACACCGGAGGCTGGACTCGAGTGGTCCTGTACAACTTTCTATTAGAAGCCCGCATAACAGTATATAGAATGCTAGGATGGCCAGAGGTCGGGACAGCAAACTGAGCTTGCCAAGCTCGCGCTGTCCTAGACTTCTTCACTCTAGTGCGTGAGGGAACATACTAGGAAGAGTCTAAGTGGTGCTGCAGAGAGTCAGACATATTTTCTCGGGAGCATGAGAGATCAGGACCATAGGAGAGGCGATCGAAGACTGAGCCACGTGGAGCAGACAGCATACGGCTGGAATCAACAGTCTTCATGTGGCTGGAAATCGTTGCCGCATGGGCTTTCTTCATGCGGCTGGAAGTCTCGACCGCATAAGTCTTCTCCATGCGGCTGGAAATCTTAGCCGCATGAGTGTTATATATTCGGCTGGCAGTTTCGGCCGCATGGACATCATACATGCGGCTGGCAATCTCGGCCGCATGAGTCTTCAGCCTGCGGCTAGTACCTTTGTTTGGCTTCTTCCTAGAGCACATAGAATCACTCTTTGCCCCTACAAGTCCAGCATCGTAGTACTTTCCTCTGCCAGACTTGGGAATAGCAGAGTCCTCTATGGTTTGAAGTGGATCCGCATGAGACTTGTCTTCGCCGTCATGGACAGCAGAGAGTACTCCGTCCAGAGCTTGGGGAGGAGCAAATGACTTTGGCCTCCACTCCCTGCGAGCCTTTTTCATGCGGGTTCGCATCTGGATCGGGTCAGCGCTCCCGTCGGAGAGCATTTCTTCAAACGCCTGTTGGTCGAAGCAGACGACCAACTTTTGTTGTGTGGAGCCAAGTTTGGCCGTATCCGATTGCGTCACCAACTTCTCAGCCGTAGAGAAGTTTGTACCCAGCAGAGTCGCCATCGTATTTGCCATGAAATATAAAAGAACAAAACAATTATATCAGAGGACTGGACTTTTACTTCACAATACAAACTCGCTTGTACAAAGAAAGCCTAGGAACAAAAACCTAGGTACAGCAATCTAAGTACAATTGTTTATTTTAGATTCTGGGGGGTGACGGTAGAGGCTCGAAAAAGCGACGGCAGCTCTACCTTACTCCTTGGACGATCGGATGCAGCCTTGGCTCCGGTGAAGAAATGCTCTTGGACGTGTGGGAAGACTCCCTTGCGCCTTCAGTTGCTAGATCTCTGGATGTCTCTGTAGTGCTCTCTCTCTTTTTCTCTGCTCTCCTCTAGTGCTCTAGTGCTCTAGAAAATCCTCTTTTCTGCAAGGGAATGGCACCTTGCTATTTATAGGAGTGGGATGCGATCATTAGGGTTTGTAATGATTGCCTCCTTGATAAGTCGGCGGTTAAGGATCAATTAATCTGGGCCCTACATTCTAATTGTAGCAAATCTAGGTAATTAATGTAGATTGCATCAAATCTCTGTGGGCAATAAATGTTAATTTCCATAAATTTTCGTGATTTGTGATAGCCTGCCACGTGTCCAATTTGTTTAATTTGATTTGATCTGGGCTGTTATGACGATCGCAACAAATCTGATTTTGTTAGGATTTGTTAGCACCCATAATTCCGGAGAAGATGAGTCTGCCACATGTCTCAATTGTAGCAAAGAGCGTCACGTGTCTCAACTGGATCATCCTGGCCGAGCCGCATATGGGAGGGTCCTCTCAGCCGTATGAAACATACAGCCACATGGGGATGGACAGCCGCATGCAGAGGGGCAGCCGCATGGGGATAGGCAGCCGCATGCAAAGGGGCAGCCGCATGGGAATAGGCAGCCGCATGCAGATGGACAACCGCATAGGGACAGTCAGCCGCATGCAAATGGGCAGCCGCATGGAGTGGCCTCGGGACTTGGTGGATTTTACCAGCCGTAAGGAGATTTTCTTCTTCTTTCCGTGAACACGCCATCATGTCAGTCATTATTGCGTCTTTATGTTAGAACTGTCATGGTTGTTATTTTTGTCAGAGCAGTCGTCAGGGCATTAAATGCAGCCGCATGTAGAGAAAAACTGTTTGTAGGCCACGTGGCTTCTTTCTGAGCCGCATGGATCTATCCGAGCCACATGGACCCCTGAACCGTATGGACTTCTGAGCCACATGGGGATCCTTCTGTTGGAGCCGCATAGGTCTTTCTTTATTCTTTTCATGCTTCTACACTTCGTAGCTCCAGGCGAACACGTCGATATATTCTCTGACGAGTTGTAGTAGTGATTCTTGCTCTTCGTCTGTCAGATTCTTGCTGACGAAGATGGGCTTTGGAGAGGACTCATCACCGAGATCGACTTGTACAACCTCATCCTCAGTAGGAAGCTCTCTTTGTTCAAACCGCTTCTTCTACTGCGCATCTAGTTGTTGTGCCACGGCTCTAACTCAAGAAGTTCATGAATGTCTTCATCTTCTTCGTAGGCGTTGGCAAATGCCATATTGACGGACCAGACTTGCATGAGCATGTCCCCGATGCTGACATCCGAATCGAAAGTGGGTGATCCGGTTGAGTGTGAGTGCCGGTCGCATTCCTCGTCTGAGCTTTCAGGGGTCTTTGTCGGTGTAACATAACCTAGCCCACATCTGGTTTTGTTGTAGTAGTCTCGTGGTTTACCAGTCGGGATCAACAATTATAAGGGTAACCGTCGTCCAGTGCCGTAGTTTAAGCCTGGTGTAGTTTTCTGATCATACCCTTGTTTTTGCATGAGGTACTTGGATTGGGAACTATACAGATAAAGGGGCAATCTTCCGATGTCGGGTTCGAGATCAACTCTACCCTAAAGGGTTGTGGGTCATTCTTCCGGTCGAAGATGATTGGATGATCCTCTCCCTTGATTATGCGGTAAGCGTATTCTACTGGAGTAAGTTGGTTGGCGGTGCAGACATTTGTTGCATGTGTGTGCAGGTGAGTGCCTATAACGTATTCCATAGCATACATTGTACAGAGGTTATTAAGCTCTAGATAATTCAAAGATAACCCTTTATTGATGAAGTAAGGTATCTTTTCCAGTGGGATTACATCATCTGCGGATGGAACATCAGTGTGAGCAGCCACATACTTGGCCAGCTTTGGCTCTTCTTCAACCACCCTCTGTGTCAATGAGGACTGGGGGGATGCCTTGGGCAGCTTAATCATCAGGGGCTCCATGGGTGGAGCAGGACGTGGAGTTGTTGGCGTACTATCCACCCCCAACTTGGTGCTCGATGCTGGGCGGGGGGTTGTTGGCTGGCTAGCTGTTTTCGGTTTAGTGCTTGGCTGCCGGTTCATTCTGGAAAGACGAATCGTCATCGGCTTGACAGAGGGATTGAGCTCCCCTATTTGTTGCTGGCTAGATTTAGGCAACCTGATTGTTAGTGGCTCTGTCGTGGGTCTTAGCGCTTGGCCAGACCTTGGCAGTCGGATTATCATCTGTTCTTCTTGTGCAGAGAGGCTAATTGCATCCTTACGCAGAGTGGCTGTAAGGGGCACAGTTATGCCAGGTTTGCGAGCTTGGAGGTGTATCGTCAATGGTTCTTCTGATCTAGTTGTTGCCTCAGTTTGAGCTTGAGTATCTCTTTCGGTAAGATGCTTTTTTGACTTCTCGTACAAGCATGAATCTGAGTAGTAGGACTCGACCCCTTTGAAGGTATCAATGTCGACAAATTCGGTCCTCACGAAGCCGTGCTTGTTGACGTACTTGAAGCATTGGTACAGTATGGAGGGCCCGATCATGTAATCGTGCATCTAAGGACACCCCAGGAGAATGTTGTAGGAAGTGTCCGCATCTATGACATAGCAGGTCACTTCTGACTGAAGGTTGCCGATTTGGCACTTCAAGCGAATCTTTCCGATCGGATAGCTTCTGCCTTAATTGAAACTGCTGATGGCGGTACTTGTCGGCGTCAGACGATGCATTGGGATGCACAGATGATGTAGTAGGCTCTTCGGGATGATGCTTATGGAAGAGCCGAGATTAATATGTATCCGATCCACCTTGACATCGCCAATGTACCCAGTATAATACAGAGGGCGATCATGCAGGTTGTTCTTGATAAGCATATCCTGCGGAGTAAAGACGATGTTGGGCATTGTACCTGTGCAAGCACTGTCCTGGAAATCCATAGACGAGCTCTCACCAGTGAGATCGGACTGAGCCAGATATGCGTCGACATTCTGGAGCACCTCGCTCAGTACGACACGAACATCTTTGGAGAGCCTTAGGAGCTCGTATAGTAACAATTTGGCCGGTGTATTAGCCAATTGTGCTAAGATGTCGAAGTTGTAGGGCCTCTCTAGCCTATGAGGCATCTCTCTTCGGAGCGGTTTGTCGAAGCGAGTCTCCTTCGGCCTAGGCTTGTCGGTCGTTGAAGGCTGCGAAGGTCCTGGAGCATCAGCAACTGTTGGCTGATGATCTTCAGCCGAGTTACCTGGTGGCGGTTGGGTTTGTGCGCCGGAACGGGTAACAACAGCAGTGGCTTCTTCGAACTCTGTCGAGATTGTGCGACATGATTTGACTTTTCCATTCTTTTTCTTGCTGGTGGAGGGAGGTACGGACTGAGTCACCTTAGGTACCAAGTCCGGATGGACCCACATGATCTTCCTCCGTGATGTGGTAAGAGGCACTAGACCAGCAGCCTTGTCTCGGGGAGATGGAAGGTTGGTGACCTCCATCTTTGCTCTGGGGACGGGTACTACTCCATTTTGAGTCTTCGTCGGAGGAAAGCTGCCGAATTGTACCGACACCATGTTGGCTCCTACGGTCACCTCTTCGAGATCGATGGCCAAGGCCTTAGAATCGATAAGATGCTGGATGTATCGCTTCAGTAGGTGGCAGTCATGTGTAGCATGATGGACATAGCGATGGTAGTGGCAGTACATGGGGCTCTCTATTTCCGTAGGACGAGGTTCATGCCTCGAAGGAGGAAGCTAAATTCGGCCTCCCTGTATGAGCATGCCCAAGATGGGCTTGACATGGCCATCCTCGAAGGAATAGGTCATCTGAGGCCACTACTTCTCTACTGGCTTCGGTTCGGGCTTTGGGGCTGTGTCGGCCACCATAGCCTGTTTGCCCTTATTGTCTCGATTGTTGGAGGGGTTACCCCCATTATTACTATTGGTGCTAGGGCGCTTGCCCTTGTCCTCTCCTTCCGAGACGTGTAATCCTAATTGGCGAGCTTTCTTCAATTTGTCTTCTATACTAGTGGCACTGATAATGAAAGTCTTCCAATCCTTAAACTGACTTTCGCCCATCCAGAGGCTAATCGTGGGAAGTAGCCTCTTTTGGCAAATTTCAATTAAGGAGGAATCAGGGTTACCGGAAGGCAACTTTATTGCGGTATGGCGAAACCGCTCGATATAGTTCCTTGTCAACTCGTTTTCTTCCTGAACAACGTCCATGAGGGTAGACATTGTCACGTCTTGTCCTACCTCGTAGAACCTCTCCAAGAACATACGTTTGAAGCCAGTGAAAGAATGGATGCAGTTGTCCGTCAAGTTGCGGTACCAGTCGAAGGCGACCCCCTCCAGTGCCCTGATGAACAATCGTGTAAGGATGGCATCGTCATGAGGCAGATGGTCAGTTGTGACCTCGAAGTAGGTTATGTACCTACTTGCAGATGTCTTCCCATTATATGGATTGATGTTGAATGGTTTATATCTTGGTGGGAAGGGAACATCTCTCCACGCAACAGTATACGGTTGTCGTATCCTGAGGTCCTGGCAGTTTTCTCGGGTGTGGAACATGGCCCGGAGCTCCTGGACCTCTCTTCTTGCCTCTCTAGCCTCGTCTGCAGCGGTAGGAGCCGATATTTCAGGAGGATTATTACCCAGGTTTGGTGCGATTGAGTTCGAGTCCGCATTGGCCGCGGCTCCCATGTTTGTTTGGCCAAGTGTTCTTCCTTGCAGAGTAGGCAGGGCCACTTTGATCTCATCTACGGATTTGACCAAGGTAAGAAGTATGGCTTCCAGAGTGTCAATGCGTTGGCGATCACTAGGACCATCTTGGTTGCTGTCCGTCATGAACACCGTCCTTACATGAGGAGAGATGGAAGGAACGGTGGAGGACGCGCTCTCCGAGTTATATCCTTGTACAGAGAAATCGTCAGGATACGTGGGAATGTTCTCCTATGGTTCGGACTCAAAAGAAGTGGTACCTCTAGCTTCAAAGCTTGCCTCGTCTTGAGAATTGTGGACGTCCTCGGGGACATCGGGATCTGCTGCATCTGTTAGGTGGATTATTTTCTCTAGATCGTCTTCTTGGAACACCGGATTGTCGTAGATATTTGGGAGAGCCCTACCCCCGGCTCTAGTGTCTCCCAGAGATGTGGACGACGAATCTCCAAGTGTGGCAGATTTCGTCTTTGAGCGTGTACCTTGGTAAACTCCTCCTGTAACGGTGGTAGACAACCGTTTAGAAGAGAGTTTCTTGGTTACGTCGGTGGAGATTTTTGGACTGGAGACATTTGTTTTCTTTTCTCTACCGCTGCCAGGAATCTTCAGAGCAGAATTGTAGGAGGCGACAAGAAGTGCCTCGTCTTCGGAGCTTGGGTGTTACAGCCGTTGGAAGATGGACCGTCGGACTTCTTGTACTACTGTCTTGTTGCAGCAGCAGTTGACAATGACTTGGGTGTATTGATGTCCCTGGCAGGACTCTCTGCACATCAAATCTTCGCCTCTTTCCTTGCGCTTGTGAAGAATCATGTTGCACAAGTCACCCATTTTGTGGGCCCGGGAGTTCTGAGCCCATGAGTGTGTTGGCCTCCTGCCTGCTCCCTGATGTGGGGGTAGCACGAGTACTTGCCCCTGATCCTTGTTGGAAGATTCTTGATAACTATCCCGTTCGTTGGCCGCCGGGGGCTGGATACGGGTAGTTTTATACAACTTTCCATCAGGGGCCCATGTAATAATCAGCGGGACGCCCTGATAGTCAGAAGTTGGGGCAGCCGACTGAGCTCGCTGAGCCCGCGCTGCTCGAAACTTCTTCCTTCGAGCACCTGAGAGGGCATAGTAGGAAGAGTCCACGGAGTTTGGTACATGAGAGCATCTGGGGTCAGGATCGCCTGAGAGGCGGTCGAAGACTGACCGTGAGCCGCATGGAACAGATGGTATGCGGCCGGGATCAGTGGCCGTGCAGGCTGTCTGCATGCGGCTATCCTTTATGGCCATATGAGCCTTCTGTATGCGGCTAGAAGCGGTGGCCGCATGAATCTCGGGATGCGGTTGGAAGTCATGGCCGTACAGGCTGCCTGCATACGGCTGGTAGTTCTGGCCGTATGGGCTTTCTGCATGCAGCTGACTTTTGTAGCCGCATGAGTTTTCTCCATGCGGTTGGCAGTTGCGGCCGCATGAGCCTTCTTCATGCAGCTGGCGCCTTTATGCGGCTCGGACCGTATAAAGTTCCTCTTTGCCCCTGTAAGTCCAGCATCATAGTATTTTCTTCTGCCGGACTTGGGGACAGCAGAGTGCTCTATGGTCTGAAGTGGGGTTGCCTGCGAGGCTTTTCCACCATCTTGAGCAACAGAGAGTACTTCTTCGAGAGCTTGGGAAGGAGTGAATGATTTGGGCTTCCACTCCCTGCGGGCGTTCTTCGTGTGGACTCACCGCTGGACCGGGCCAGCGCTCCCGTCGAAGAGCATTTCTTTAAATGCCTGTTGGTTGAACCGGGGGACCAGCATTTGTTGAGTGGAGCCAAGTTTGTCTGCGTCCGATTGCGTCACCAACTCCTCAGCCGTGAAGAAGTTTGTCCCTAGCAGAGTCGTCATCGTGTTTGCCATTGATTGTAAAAGTACAGAACAATTTTATAGGAGGACTGAACTTAGACTCAAAATACAAACTCGCTCGTACAAATAAAGCCTAGGAATGAAAACCTAGGTACAGCAATCTAAGTACGATTATTATTTTTTTGATTCTGGGGGGGACGATAGAGGCTCGAAAAAGTGACGGCAGCTCTGCCTTACTCCTTGGACGATCGGACGCAGCTTCGACCCAGGGGAAGAAATGCTCTCGGGATGTATGGAAAGACTCTTCTGCGCACGTGCCTTTGTCTCTCTGTGTGTCCAGCCGGGTGGAGAGAGTCTCTTTCTCTCTAGAACTCTCCTTCTCTTTTTCTTCTGAATTCTCCAAAATCCTCTCTCTCTTCTTGCAAAGGAATGGCACCTTGCTATTTATAGAAGTGGGGATGTGATCATTAGGGTTTACAATAATTCCCCCTTGAAAAGTCGGTTGCCAATCACTTGGACCATTAATCTTGATTACAACGAATCTTGGCAATTAATGTGGATTGCACCAAATCCTATGGGCAATTAATGTTGATTGCCATGAATTTTCATAATTTGTGATGATAGGCTCGGATCTCCTGCCACGTGTTCGATTTGTCTGATCTGATTTGATTTGGGTAATTATGATGATTGTAACAAATCTGAGTTTGTTATGATTTGCTAGCAGCCATAACTCCGAGGGGGATAAGAACGCCATGTGTCTCAACTGTTGCGAGGGCTGCCACGTGTTTCATCTGGCAGAGCCGCATGAGTGTGATCTCTAAGTGAGCCGCATATGGATGGCCCCTCCATAATCCTAGCCGCATGATGGTAGCAACCGTATGAAGGTGATGGCCACGTAAGGATGGGCAACCGTATGAAGATGGCAGCCGCATGAAGGAGGCGGTCGCATGTAGATGGCAGCCGCATGAATGTGGTGGCCGCGTGAAGAAGGCGTTCGCATGAAGATGGTGGCCGCATGAAGGAGGCGACCGTATGAAAATGGCAGCCACATAAAGGTGGCGGCCGCATGAGCATAGCAGCCGCATATACGTGGCAGCCGCATAGGGAGCTTCGGGATCGGTGGATCGTGCCAGCTGTAAAAAGAGATTTTCTTCGTTCTCCTAGGAACACGCCATCCTATCAGAGTCATTATTTCGTCTTTATGTCAGAGCTGTCACTTGTCAGGACTGTCATTGTCAGAGCTGCCGTCAGGGATTTTAATGCGGCACTTGCTTTATGGCCAGCTGTAGAGGAGAACCACTTAGGGCCACGTGGCTCTTTTCTGAATTGCATGGAGCTACCTGAGTCGTATGAGGCTATAAAGGTCTTTGAGCCGCAGACGTTTTCTAATGGATTTTTGAGCCGCATAAGGCTCCTTCTGTCTGAGCCGCATGAGCCTTTCTTGTCATTTTCCATGCTTCTATAATGATATGGCGCGATGTTACATTCTGGCATCTATGTCAATTGTACTGCAACATCAGCATCAGGTCATGGCCACAGCTTATAACATGATATATAACCTCAAGGAACTCTTAGGACATCAGAGTAGAGCAACTAGGCAGTTTGCTATGAAGTGTTTGATGAATACAAAAATGGCTGAGGGTATACCAGTAAGGGATTATGTTCTCAAGATAATGGGTCATCTGAATGAGATAGAGATCCTTGGAGCTGAAATCGATAGGGAATCCCAAGTCGATATCATTCTTGGGACTCTATCTAAAAGTTTTGACAATTTATGCCTTAATTACAATATGAACAAAAGTTTATATAGTTTGGTAGAACTTGCAAAAGAGCTACAAGATACAGAATCTCTCTTTAGGCAGAGTGGTCATGTTTTTATTTCTGAAAAGGCTTCTACTTCTAAGCCAAAAGGCGGTAAGAAGAAGAATAACATTTAGAAACAGGCAAACTCAGCAAAGAAGGGCATAGGACCTCAAGGCACGGTAAAAAAGCTGAAAGGCAAATATTTAAAGTACAAAGGGTCAGGACATTAGAAGACTGATTGTCCACTTCTCAAACAAGGGAACAAAGAAGGTATATCTCATTTACTAGTAGTTAAAACATGTTTAGCAGTGTTATCTACCAGCACCTGGTGTGTAGATACAGGAGCCAATAAACATGTCTGCAATACATTGCAGGGGTTCCAGGAAACCAGACGGCTCAGTGATGGAGAGATATGCTTGTTCATGGGTGATGCTACAAAAGTAGCGGTCGTTGCATTAGGAGATGTTACTTTATCTTTTGGTAGAAATAAGTCTTTGACATTAAGAGATTGTCTTTATGCACCTTCACTTAGAAGGAATTTAGTTTCTGTTTCTATGTTAGTTAAGGATGGATATTCAGTTTACTTTAATGACAATATTGTTATTAGAAAGAATAAATTTTTTATCTGTTCTAGTAAATTTATTAATAATCTGTATGTCATTAATCCTATTTTGCCCACAATACAACTTATGTAAATGAATAATATGTCATCTAACTTAAATAAGAGAAAAGAATATTCTTGTATGAACCAAACATATCTTTGGCACTTGCGATTAGGGCATATTAACCTAAGAAGGATTCAAATACTAGTTGAAGATGGACCTTTAAGTTCATTGGAAGTGGAGGTACTACCAGTCTGTGAATCCTACTTGGAAGGAAAAATGACCAAAAGGCCTTTTACGGCAAAAGGGTATAGGGCCAAAGATGTGTTGGAATTGGTTCATTCTGATTTGTGTGGACCCATGACTATCCAAGCTAGAGGTGGCTTTGAATATTTTGTCACATTTATTGACGATTATTCAAGGTATGGATACATTTATTTGATGTGCCATAAGTCTGAGTGCTTTAAGAAATTCAAAGAGTACAAAGCTGAAATGGAGAAATGTCATGGAAAATGTAACAAGCCATTACGATCAAATCATGGTAGCGAGTACCTCTTTGGAGGGTTTAGTGATTATTTATCAGAGGCTGGGATTACATCCCTATTGACTGCACCTAGAATGCTCCAGCAGAATGGTGTAGCCGAAAGAAGGAATAGAACTCTTATGGAGATGGTTAGATCAATGATGAGTTATTCGGATTTACCATATTCGTTTTGGGGATATGCCTTAGAGACTGCAGCTTATATTTTGAACTTAGTTTCTTCTAAGTTAGTACCTCTTACTCCCACAGAGCTGTGGATTGGGCGTAAGCCTAGTCTGAAATATGTTCGCATTTGGGGTAGTCCAGCACATATGCTGAATGGGAAAGCAGATAAGTTGGAATCTCGTACAGAAGTATGCTTGTTTGTAGGCTATCTAAGAGGAACGAAAGGAGGTTTATTTTGTAGTCCTAAGGATCAGAAGGTCATTGTTAGCACCAATGCCCAATTCTTAGAGAAAGACTATATGATGAACCATAAACCCACAAGTAGAGTTGTTTTATATGAACTGAGAGGTGAGACACCAAGTACTTTAGTACCAACAGTATAAGAGGATGAACCACAAATAACTGCACAACGTGTCACAAATGTTATACCACAACCGATACTGCCTCGTCGTAGTGGGAGGGTTGTGATACAAACTGATAGATATATGTTCTTGGAAGAGTCGTCAGACTTCGTCCCTGAGGAACAAGATTATGATCTCTGTACCTACAATGAAGCACTCCAAGATAAAGATACAGAGTCTTGGCAAAAAGCAATGATATCTGAAATAGAATCTATGGGTTCTAATCAGGTCTGGAAGATTGTAGAACCACCCGTTGGTGTAAAGGCCATTGGATGCAAGTGGGTCTATAAGAGAAAAAGAGGATCAGACGGTAGGATTGAAACCTTTAAAGCTCGTCTTATAGCAAAAGGTTTTACTCAAAGAGAGGGTATCGATTATGAGGAAACCTTTTCTCCAGTATCCATGCTTAAGTCTATCCGAATTCTTTTATCTATTGCAGCTCATCTCGATTATGAGATTTGGCAAATGAATGTCAAGACAGCTTTCCTTAATGGAAGTCTTGTGGAAGACATCTATATGAAGCAACAAGACGGGTACATTAAAAAGGGCTAAGAGCATCTTGTTTGCAAGCTCAAGAAGTCCATTTATGGACTTAAGCAAGCTTCCAAATCTTGGAACATATATTTTGATTAGGTGATAAAATTCTATGAATTTGATCAATGTTAGGATGAATCATGTGTATACAGAATGTGCGACAAAAACGTGGTGGTGTTCTTAGTACTTTATGTGGATGACATCTTGCTCATTAGAAACAATGTGAAGGTGTTATTTGATGTAAGGGTATGGTTATCCAAACAGTTTGATATGAAGGACTTTGGAGAATTAGGTCACATCCTTGGGATCAAAGTTCTACGAGATCGCAAGAAAAGGATGTTGGGCTTATCCCAAGCTTCCTATATCGATACTGTACTAACTCGTTTTAGTATGCAAAATTCTAAGAAAGGTTTCTTACCTTTTAGACATGGAATTGCTCTATCAAATGAGCAGTGTCCGAGGACACCTAAAGAGATAGAGAACATAAAAGTAGTTCCTTATGCTTCAGTAGTAGGAAGCTTAATGTATGCAATGCTATGTACAAGACCAGACATCTGCTTTCCCGTAGGCATGGTCAGTATATATCAGTCTAACCCAGGACAAGATCACTGGAATGCCGTAAAGCATATTTTGAAGTACCTAAAAAGGACTAAAAAGTATATACTAGTTACCAGGCAGATAGTTTAGTTCTCTTGGGGTATTACAGACTCAGATTTTCAGTCAGATAGGGATTCCAGGAAATCTACCTTAGGTTATGTGTTTACTTTGGAAGGTGGAGCCATTGTGTGGAGGAGTATCAAGCAAAAAATGTATTGCTGATTCCACCATGGAAGCCGAGTATGTGGCAGCCTCTGAGGCAGCCAAAGAAGCAGTTTTGCTCAGAAACTTTTTATTGGACTTGGATGTAGTACCTAGTTTGCCTAAGTCTATTACACTTTATTGTGATAATAGTGCTGCAGTTGCAAACTCGAAGGAACCAGGAGCCCATAAGACAGGTAAACACATTGAGCGCAAGTACCACCTGATACGAGATTTCGCAAAGAAAGGAAAAATTGTTGTGATCAAGATAGCATCAGCCGACAACCTAGCTGATCCCTTTACAAAGAGCTTACCAGCTAAGGCTTTTGATAGTCATGTTGAGGGAATGGGAGTCAGATGTGTAGAAGCATGGCTTTAAGTATAAGTGGGAGATTTGTAACAGTATACTGAAAAGCAATACTTTGAGTATAAGTGGGAGATTGTTAGGGTTATATACTAAAAGCATCACTTTTGTAGTAACCTTATTTCCTTAAATTTTGAATAAGAATCATATGGGCAAATATTTGCATATTATATTTGTTGCAAGTGTTAATGCAAATGTCTGATATTCTATATTGTAGATAATATGGTATGTGGTGTCACACAGAAGACCATATTATCAGTTCCCTATGGAGTATATAAGTAGTTCACATCCTAAATGGACTTGGACAATCTATTGGAAAGGTTGTAGTGTAATCTGGTATTAGTCTATCTTGACTATAGGTTTACCTAGTACACTTTGTGTGTATTGAACAGGACCACTTGAGGTTGTTCTCTTTGTACTGACTATATAAGTGAATAAACACCTCTGTTGTTATGGATGCTTGTGCTTTTAATCTGGATATAATAATACACACGTATATGCACAGTGTGTATTACTTTGACTCATGAAGAGTGAGATTTATTATGGGTCAACAACCTCTATGAATTGGGTAATAACATTGTATGTATCATGGGTTGTTGATTATAAGTAGAATCCATGTCCCGATACATCGGATTGATGATGTCCCCTTAAGGAGCTCATAAGAAATGTCATGTAAACCCTACAGGTGGATTATATGACAAATAAAGTTGAGCGGTACTACTTAAGGATAAAAGATGTCAAATCAATATAGTTGTCAATAATTTAATTTGATCGACGAACATTCGATATCTTAATATGGAAAGCCAAACGAGCATATAATAAAAGGAGCCCACAAACATAATTTGGGATTAGGGAGGTAGTGCAACAATAGCTCATTAGTGGACCGAGGTATTGTTAATGGGCCTGGATTGTGTATTCGGGTTGAACACGGGATATCCAGATCCGTTAGGAGGCCTAACCCTAATTTCTCCTCATGGTCCCTGCCGTAGCCTATATATATCCTCTATTCTCTAGCCGTCAAATGATAGATCAGGAACCTGAAGCTTTCTCTAAATTCGTGATTCATGTAAGGAGAGAAAGCGAGGGCAACTAAGGAGAAGAAAAGGTTGGGAGATCATCGCCCATACGACGTCCAACTTAAGGAAGGAATACGTGCAAAAGATTTTGGGGTCGTCCACTCGAGATTGCCTGGAACAACTTGTCTTCTTTTTGCCACAGGTATAATTTGTGAACCCTAGTTTCCGCCTATGAAGGGTTAGAACACGTATTAAATCTGTTTAACTTTCTATCGATCAATATGTACACCAAAGTAAGGATCCTAAGAATCTCCAGTTCCTTCAAACATAACTTGTCTTGATCCTTGTGTATTGATTGGGGATGGGAGAGTAGAAATAGTCATGTGAATAATTCCAAAGTAGTATAGTCATGAATCAACTCTGTAGTATAGACATGAATCATTTTTAGCTAATCACATGTCTATCTTGTACTCTGAATCACTAGTCACTGATAGTTATTTACTTATAGTAGATATTTCTATTACAGTTATCTCTTTTACTTTATGTAATTCTTCCAGTTATTCCTGTATCTTACTCTATTGCATGCTTTATATTTTTCTGACATGTTATGAACTGTGTGAGATGTATTGAGCTCATTCATGTCCTGATTGGACCTGTTAAAAATATTACAAACTAGTCTAGTTAGCTAGTCAGTTATCTTTTTTTTATGTCATCTTATTTATTTGGACTTAGAGATGTATTAAACTTGGTTGTTGTTGTGTCATCTAGACACTTAGAATTATTCTCTTCTGTATGTACTTTATATGGTTTTATATATCTATCTCATCATGCTGTTATCCATCTTTAGATTGGTGATTAAGTTGTATCTTTTGTGATTGGCCTCCATTTGGAGAATATTGTACTTAGTAGTGATGATAACCTAGAACAACGTTCTACTATCGACACTGCGGCGTAGGCTGAACATACCCACTTTTCGTGCCCCTACATAAGGTATGGGTCGTGACACATTTTTAGTGGTAGCACATGCAGGTCTCGAGAGTCTTATTAGTGCGATATCATGGTAGTACAATGATTAGTTGTACTACTATGCGCCTGCGGTAAGAGATAAGGAATAGGTTTTAGAATGAGAAGATACTCAATCATAGTTAGAATTCTTTGAGAGATTCCTGGGATGACCATTGAGAATCTTATTATAAACTATCTCGAAATTCGATTTCGACAGTTTTGTCTACCTTCGTTGTTCGTTGATGAATTTGATTCTTGGTGTTCATTGTTGATTTAATTTTCTACCAAGATAAATCGTATGGGCTAGGTCGCCTCAGTTGTGGAATCTAGAGTCTTCTCCATTTGTATTAGCTGGCATGGTGAGGACATATAGTCTGATTTTGGATGTATTTCTCAGTTGTAGGAATTTAATGTTTTTGCAGCCAAGCTAGCGGCAATACGAAAATTTTAAATACTATGATTCGAGAGGTATGTGCCTTAGTTACGGACTCTATGGTTTTTCGTAGCCTTGCTTACTAGTATGACGAGGATTCTGAGTATCATGATTTTGGACAGACGCATATGATTATCAGTTTGTATCCTGAGAAGGTTCTTAGAATATATCATCTCTACCTTTCATTTCAGTCTTTATCAAAAAAAATTGTTTTGTTTCTTCATCAATTAACTTGGGAGTTGGGATAGTTTTAGCTATTTAGTCTAATTAATTGTAGAACTTCATTTAGTTATAATTCTTTCATAGTATAATGATTTGATATCTTGTATTAGAGTTTATCTTAGAAATGATAGTCTAGTTTTGATATGAATAGTAACCCTTGTAGTTAAATCTTTGTTGTTTATGATTACCAGTTTTCACATAGGATGTTAGTCTGCTCAGGAGGTAGTGACCCCTCCGACTGATCAGAAGGATAGTAGGATGTATATATTGATGGTTAGAACAGTAATATTTTATAGGTATACTTTAGAAGTAACAAGGATATTCATGGTCGATTTGTTTTGTGAACTGGAATAATTTTAGGTTGTTGATTCTCGAGATATTTCTCTTAATATTGTGATGCTAAACATAGGAATTTAGAAAAGAATAAGAGAATTTAACTATAATGTGATGATGATACAAAATTGAATAACTTATTGGTAAGAGGATGACTAGAAACAGAGTGAACACAAGGATTTTGAGTTATAGGAAAAATTTAAAGATTTGGTGGAGATTTAAAATTTTAAGAAGAATGATATTGAAGGTGTATGTGAAGGAAATACGAAGGTTGATAAGTTCCTGCATGACACAGTAGTATTAGCTTCAAATAATTTCGAGGACAATGATTTGAACAAGTTTGAGGATTTTATAAACTTTGATTTAGAGATTTTTGATCCAAGTTAGGAAAAGGTATAGGAATTTAAATTTTGGATGATTAAGTTGATAAGGGAGAATAAGATCAAAAAGAAGGAAGAAGATTTTTAACATGAGCATGATTCATGAGAAATGCCTTGGGGATTTAGGCCTCAGCTCCAGGAGGGAGTTCTAGTCACCAAACCTAGTTGAAGGTGAGTTCTGACCTAGACCTTAGCATGTCTTTGATGAATTGATGCACCCTACTATTGCCTGTATGATTTGATACCTTGTGACTGCCTAGTGCTGTAATATAACTAGAATGGCTAGATGGAAACCCTTGAATAAGCATTCTAGATAGACAAATGTTCCTTCTGTGACTTTGATTTTCGGAGCGTCAGAGATGTAAGTCTCTGGAAACTTCCTTCATGGATTTGTAGTAGACAAGATTAACTTCATACTGATATATCATGTCTCACTCAAACTTGTTCTCTTGTACTACTTTTGCATCGTAACTTCCGGTTCAATTTAGGCCATTTAACCATTCCCACTTTAATTATGATTATCATATGCACATTGCCATGACTTTTAATTTAGGAGTACAAGACTAGTTGTTTTCTCAAAACCAACTTCACCTGCATAACCTATACATGACTCCCTATACCCATGATCTTCGTGTCCCACTCACACACACCATCTTGTGCTTCATTTGCTTCACATGACTTTCCTGACACAAGACCCCATCTTGATTTACCCTATGGAGTCGCTTTTATTTCCGACTCGAATTAGGGATACCTTTTTGACCTGAACCTGTCGAGGCAAATTTTGTACATGGCCTATTTTAAGCCTACTATCCATATTTGACTCGTTGATCTTGTGTGCTGCTAGGAAGAGGCTTCGACCTTGATTATTGGGGTTTGACCTAGAAGGAGTACGACCACTCTTAATTTCGAGGACGAAATTCTTCTAAGGAGGGTAGACTTGTAACACCCAGTTTTCTAAAATAAGGGTAATTTTGAACTTTTGTGATTTTAATCATTTAATGATGAGATTTAAATCATGTTATGATTTTTAGTGAATTTTAATCAATTTAAAACTATTTAAATATGTGACTTATGATTTTGATGTTTCGCTAGTGTAACCCTAGAGACTGCATGATCTAGAGACTAACCATGACAAAGGGGACCTAACCATGTGATTAGGATGACAAATTGCAACTTTTTAGCCTAAGGATATTTTGGTCATTTTTGACTTATTAATGAAAATGAATTTTGATTGATTATTATAGTGCTAATCCTTTTGTTAGAGACTAACCTAGAAGTTGCCCTAACCTAGAGATTAGTCATGATCCTAGATATTAGATTAGAAGCTTATCATGACAAGGCTAGGAATATCTAGATATTATTGTAGTAGGATATTTTTCCTTAAGATATTTGTAGAAAGAAAGCCTTAGGATTAAATCGAACCAATGAATGGACTTAAAATTATATGGAGAAGCCTTAGCCACCAATCTATATCTAAAAACTAACCATAGTCATTTCCAATAGCCATTAAGAGCCCCTTCCCCTATTTAAACATCTCTTCACAAATTCCTTGCCTCTTTTTAATACCTACAAAGAACCCTAATTTGTTCTTCCCTAAATTCCTCCCCCTTTATCCAAATTGATCCCAAATTGAGGCTACTTTCTTGCGTTGAGATTCATTTTAGTAGAGGGGGCTAGTGGAGGCTTTCTAGCAAGGATTTGAAGAGCATTTGGTCATAGCTTGTGGAGGGAACAACTCACTTAGGAGCCTTTTCATTGAGTTTGAACTCTCAATGGATAAAACACTACAAACCCTAATGAATTTCTGATTTCTTTCCATAGTTGCATCCATCTAGGTGTCCTCTAGCTGTAGAGGAGTTTGGTAGGATCTCGTGTCCATTAAGTATGCGTATTGGACACGTATTGCTGTTTTTAAATAAGTGTTTGATGAAATGCCTAAGTGAACTTTTTGTTATTGTTTTTCAAAAGTTATTTCACTTTTATGTTGCCCTATAGGTGTGTTTTGAATCCCCTAGGGACTGAGCACAATTTTGTGTCCATTTTGTGTCCAAAACTGGACAAGAACCTGTGCACGAGATCATGTCTCAATTCCCTGCTACCCGACCCTGTTTGTGGACACGACACGCCACGTGGACTCGTGCCACTTGGCACGAGGGTGGGGGCAACCACTGACATGCCACCCCTCGAGTTTGGCACAATTTTGTGTCATGTCGAGAGAACAATCGTACGAGTACTGATTTTGTATTGTGTGTACAGTCGACACTTTGAGCCACTAATACAGCTATCATGTCGCGCACAGACACGTTGCGGACACAAACTAAGGTGACGACTGCCTAGCCCTATCCATAGTGAACACGTGTACACGAGCACGACATGTATCATGCTCTGTGTCGTATTCAATTTGGCATGACATGGCAGTACGATGCTGCTGTCAATATTTCTGATACACTGTATTTCCTTGTATTTGGACACTTCGTGTCCACTTGTGTGGACACGAACACTTCCCCCTGACACGTTCACATATGGGACACACACTGCACACACTGATTTGGGCTTTTATTTGATATTTGAGTTTCAATTTGGGTTTCGAATTTCAAAAAAAAAATGAATATTCACTATTGCTTACTGATACTCGACTGAAAATGAGTTTAAATGTTAATAATTGAAATTTAAATGCATTTAACTGAGATAATGTTTTACCGGGATTTGATTATGAGTTTGTTTGTTATTTGATGATTGTACTGCTATGTAAAACCCCTATTTTTTTAATTATTTTTATTTGATTGGACTTAAAATGAATTTGTACAATTTATGATTTTATTTATATTTTTTTTGACCCGGTTTGGCCAATTCAGCCCGAACAGGGCCTGAACAAAATTTAAGCCCATGTGAGCATGTGGGGTGACCAAGATGTCCATGTAGGAATATTTCATGTGTGTACAAATATTTTTAAATAATTTTGAGACTTGTTGAATATTTATTGACTTTTGGTCAAAAATTTATATTTTATTAATAAAATAATATTTTACAAGATGGTATGATTTTTGGACCCACACATGGGTGAGCGGTAAAGTTCACCCATTGGGACGATTATTATTATTTTATTATAATTTAAGTTATTTCATGGAGATTAAAATATGTTCATTCTATTTAGATATTATTATTATTATTATTGAGATTGATTTATTTTAAAATGAATTTATATATATATGTAAATATATTTAAATATATTAAATATGTGGTTATGTGATATTTAAAATGTTATTTGTATTTAAATGATTTTTTGAATATATATAGTTTTATCTATAAAAGAAAAAGAAAAGAAAAGAAAAAGAAAAGAAAAAGGAAAAGGAAAAGAAAAGAAAAGAAAAGGAAAAAAGAAAAAAAAAAAAAAAACACAACCAGACACCACTTAAGGTGGGCGGCCCCCACCCACCTCCTTTATTCCGCGCTAAGCAGCAGACACCAACCCGAGACAAACTTGGGTTTTATTATGAATACTATTAGTATTAGGTTAAGCCCAACTTGCTATATATATAACTTCTTTTATAGATCTCAAAATCCTAGACTCCCAAAACGAAAATTTTAGCAGAACATACCCTCTTCGCCTACGAGTTCATTTCGCCAGCAACGGAGTTGTGTGCACGACGAACGGAGCATCGGAAGTCAGCCCCGCGTCACCTACGGAGCAGTTTTTCAACTCAAGGTACCCTACTTCCCGATGACGTAACTTTCTGCTCGTAACTTCGATTTTCGATCCGTAAAATATTTTGGAAAGTAGACTTGACCCTCTTCGTGATTCCCTAGGTGGATTTTGACATGGCCATCCATCTTGCTCGAAAAATCAAGACGACGTTGGAGAAAAATCCACTTTTCTGAATATTAAAAACTGTTTTGAAACACCAACTTGTCGGCCGCTTTTCTCGCTGTCCATTAAACTTTCGTAAAAACTAATTGAAGAATGTCAAAGACAACCTAACCGAGATTGCAACGCACCTTTTGGATTCACTTTTCATCTAGTATGTAGAAAGTTATACGTTGTTAAAGTTTTTCGAAAAACTGTAAATTCTGTTTTCAAAAAGTAGAGAAACACCCCGATACGGCGTCTGTCCCGACAAACCGGGCGACGTGGTCGCGCACTATACGCATCGAAAGGCGCGTATGGATGTTGTCGACGTGTGGGAACTGATGGAACCCGATTTCGTTGCATGTGCGCGACGAAATCAGTGCGTATCCGTCGGGATACCCCGTATCGACCCTTTGCAAATTAATTCACAACTTTGTGCACACTCATCATATCGCAATGAAACTTGCGCCAATGGGCTCAAAATATTTTTCTGGTACTATGAGCCAAGTTTGGTCCGATTCTGAGACCGTTGATCGGGACGCTATTTTAGCGGGCCTACAATTCCACTCAACTGGCGATTTTGTGCACAGCCCACCGGAATCCAAAATTGGACATACCGTTGGGTTCGTCTCATCAAAACAAATCCGTAGACATGTAGTTTGATGACTTTAGAGACCGTAGGTTCTGGCGCACATTTCGGTGCAAAGCGGGTCCAACGGCGGACATCGTTTTGACCCGAAATTACGATTTTGCCCCTGTTCCAGAATTTAACTTTTGGACAGGCATTTCCTAGGTATATCTTTTATTCCAAACTCGTTCGTGATGTTTGTTTCAGCATCCGGAGCTTCTTATGGATTTTGACTTTCGTGTTGCCGATTCTGATTGTTGGATTTTGCTGCTTCTCGCACCACCCGCAGGCAAGATACCTTGCCATTTTACTGTTTATATTCAGTTGCATTTATTTATATATCACTGTTCATTATTTTCAGTTCTTGCAGTTCTTGATTTATTGTCTGCACAGTGATATTAGATATACTTTGTTATTATCCTTTGATTGCATATGGACTTAGAGTTAAGAGACTACCGTTGTAGTGTATTGCATATACCTTTACACCGTTGTACCACGAGGATGTGTGAGATGAGTAGCATGTAGAGGTTCTTGCGTGTGGGCTGATCCCCCATGCGCATGCGTTAGGGCTAACTGCTAATAGAGGCGTGTTAGGAGACTTAGCAGTTAGTAGAGGTACATGGTCGCGGATGCGACTTGACAGGTACATTGGGTGGGGAGAACATTACCTGACGTATGGGCTTCTATGCACTTCCCTTATTACCTGTGCACTCCGTCGGAGACGCAGGCTCCAGGTGCCCTCTGACGTTATCTAGAGCGTTATGGACGTAGCCCCTTGCACATGGTGCCCTCTGACGCTTCCCGAGCGTTATGGACGTAGGCCCCTGGTGCCCTATATGGGGACTATGCCAATCCCATTTACAGCCAGGGCTCATGCGTCGAAGGATTGTTTCTCAAATTGCATATTCACTTTAGTATGGATAGATTACCTTATTGTGTCTTGTCACTTTCTTTGATTGTGGCATATTTTATATTCAGTATTTATATGGCATGTTTATTGTATCTTGTTACGTCCCTCTGAGGACCTGGTTATCTCTCCAGGTGTGTGCTTCTGTAATTTTGCAGGTGTTCTAGCCAAGGCCGTGATCTTCTCTATTCTTTGAAGATGGTTGCGCTTGGTTCATCTCATTATTTTATCGATCACTTCTTGTACATTTTATTTGAGATAGTTGGTAGTGGACTTTGTCTCCGCCCAACGATTGTATACATGACAAATTTAAAGTTGCTTTTATATCATTTATTTATCTAGTGGATGAGATTTAGTTATTATGGTTCTACTGCATTTTACAGCTTATGTATACATACGAGTTTCCATATATTGGAGTATATTTCGTATGTATGCAGCTGGCATGGATACGTACCTAGTCCTAAGTATTTTGGGACTGGAGCGTTACATGTTTTTGTGGTGGCCCATGCAGGTCGAGTTTGTCACTTCGGTTACGTTACTATGCCGATGTGAACCTGCAACACAGGATTAGAATCTAGGAATCTCATCCATACAGCTTGACCCCTTCCGTTGGCTTCACATTTCGAACTCTCGATCGACCTCCTTGAATTGCATCTTGCTTGATTTCTTTCTACCGTCGATTCTTATTTTCGTGTCTAGTGTCAACTAGGAAGATGACTACACTAGTATATGCTCATAGGTCAAACACACGGCTAAAATGGTCATATTGGCAATTGGAACACATTCAAGACTCTAATTGAGTTAAAAGGTTTTTCTTTTTAGTGTGATTAATGATTAGTAATTGGTAAAGTAGAATATTACCACGAAAAGTTTTAACCTTGAGATTTCTAAATAGAGACACCGGAGGATTTATAGAATTGCATACTTGGTTTAAAAAATTGATTGATTTTCAAGTTTTGATGTTTATGATTATTGTATTATAGTTATACACCTTTGAACAGTTATAAATTTGGTTTGAAAATGATCTTAGCTTTTTAAAAAAAAATGGTCGTAGGAATTATTTAAATTTGAGTTGTACAACTTGCGATTTTCGTGTTTAGTAAATTTTAAATTTTAAGTGGAAGTAATGATGGCAAATTTTGGTTTAAATATTTGAAAGTTATGAAAATAATTTTTTGAGAATTTTTCTTTATTTTAAATTGTGTCCTATGATTGAGGATTTACAGATCTATTTAGATTTAAAAAAAAAAGATTTTGACTTATAAGATTATTTGAAAATTTTAGTTTAATGTGGGATTGCTAATATTAAATTTTTTGGAGAATTTCGAAGGATGTGATGGAAAATTTTTTTTGGATTGATTACAGAAAGTTACCATTTAAAAGTTGTGATTTTGTTGAAATAACTTAGCATGAATAGAAGTTAAAATTTATGAGAGAATTGAGCTTAATTTTTGAGATTTGTTTTTTTTATATGCTAAGAGTTTTATTATGAGTTATTTGAAAATTTTAGAATGTTAAATTTTTGATTGATTGTGAAATTTTTATGGATTCGTAAATTATGAACTCTTGAGTTAAATAGTTGAATTTAAACATAAATTTTGGAAAAGGTTAGTGGTAATGTGATAAAATTTTGTATTGAGATTTATGAGAGGGATTCAAATTTTTATGATGAATTTGAACGGCTTGGAGTGAATACAAATTTTGGTGGTTTATTTTTGAAAGTTTATATTTTGAAACTTTTTGGAGGAAACTCGAGTTGAAATATTAATGGTAGGCCACAAAGGTAGTCCTAACGAGTTAGAAGTATTCCACACTAATTGCCATGCCACTTATGACCATGATAGTAGTATATACACAAGTGTTGTTAGTCATCTACCCAGCTATGTGACTGTATTCCTACCTCGGCTTACTCGACCTTCCTTCAATTCTAGATCTTTTAATTGCGACCTTCTAACCCATTTGCAATTTGAATAATGAGTTAGTGGTTTCTTAACTATATTCATCTAATGGACTATCTTCTCTCCGGAATTGTGTTCCTAAATTATTTTACTAGATTCTTTAATTAAATTTATTTCATGCTTTAACTTGATCTTCTTTGTTTTTGTGCATTAATTATCACTTCGTGAACTCCCACCTTCTATTTTTGATCTTTTGGCGTCCCTTACCGTGACTTGGATATCTGGAGCACAACACTAGACTTTTCCTTCCAACAAATTTTATATATAAGGCCTAGACAAGCCCACCTTCATGTAGACATATCATGCCCCACCGAAATCCATCTTCTTGTACTCTATTTCTTGATATGATCTTATGGTCAAAATGGCCAAACTATAATATGTACCATGATACCGATATATTTTGACCACTTATAGGGATTCAACCTCGACTCAATTCTTTCGACTCGATATGTGATTTTGTTCAACTTAATTCCTTAAATGCTAACCTTATGCTTTATCTTGAATACTTGACCCATTGTCCCATCCCATTACTAGTTTAACTCTTGTAAGTTGGGTAGAATACCACACCATCTAACAAACCTTTTTCTCGTGAACCACATTGGTAAGCTCACTTAGACTATAATTCAGAGGACCCTACCTTATCTAGTCTACCAAGCCATAAATGAGAAACACTAGGACAACTGTATAGGCCCAAACTTCGGGCGAGCCTTGATTTTAAAAGATCTTGGGCTATTTAAAATTTCCTTCAGTCGTACCTCCCTTGCTCAAATTTTGACTATCTCATGCTACTATTGTAGCTTCAGTTTTGCAAGCTTAATTCTTTACCAAGCTTGATCATGACATATTTTATTGGGTGCACCCATTAACATATTGTCTAATCAGAACCGGTGCATCATGGTCTGATCAACCTATTGCACTTTGGTTCGCTTATCACATATTATTCTACGTGGATGGACATAGTAAACTTGCCTTAGAGTCTCATCCGCGACAGCCTTGGCACTTCTCTTTTGAATTATGTCCGCCGCCTATGAATCCTGCAATTCGTACTCAATATATACCACCGTCTTTGAAACCTTTGTTGTTCTTGTCTTTTACTTATTTTGGAAAGATAAGGCACTGTACTTGCTAGATAGACTCAAGGTATCATCTTTGGTTGCCCAATCGGTTAATTATACACGAAATGTAGATAGCCATCGACCGACTAATGTGGCTGTACCCTCGCCTTTAACTGCTCTTCATTTCTCAACCCTAGAATTATTATCGTGTCCTTCCAATTATTCTTGAGCACTCGAGAATGATTCTAATCATTCACTTCAATCAAACTCTCAATCGAGGCGATTAGTCTCCAGTTTCTCTCTAGGAACCACATCTCCCAAATGTCTAAATTATTCTCTTTGATCTACTCAATTCCCTACTGTTCTCTAAAAATTGGATATTCAAAATTTTGTTACCTTCACTAGCAATCCTTATTTGAATTCCATAACCATGATATATTTTTGTATATATTGACTCCACAATCTTCTATTGCATGGTGGTGTTGAACGTCGTTTTATCGTCTCCTCCAAAATTTAATTGTATTTTGGTATTGACGAACTCATTTCTACCCCTCCACCCTATCTACCCTATTAATCCTAAATTTCGAGGACAAAATTTTTGTAAGTTGGGTAGGATGTAAAACCCCTAATTTTTTTTAATTATTTTTATTTGATTGGACTTAAATGAATTTATACAATTTATGATTTTATTTATATTTTTTTTTGACCCGGTTTGGCCAATTCAGCCCGAACAGGGCCTGAACAAAATTTAAGCCCATGTGAGCATGTGGGATGACCAAGATGGCCATGTAGGAATATTTAATGTGTGTACAAATATTTTTAATAATTTTGAGACTTGTTGAATATTTATTGACTTTTGGTCAAAAATTTATATTTTATTAATAAAATAATATTTTACAAGATGGTATGATTTTTGGACCCACACATGGGTGAGCGGTAAAGTTCACCCATTGGGACGATTATTATTATTTTATTGTAATTTAAGTTATTTCATGGAGATTAAAATATGTTCATTCTATTTAGATATTATTATTATTATTATTGAGATTGATTTATTTTAAAATAAATTTATATATATATATATATATGTAAATATATTTAAATATATTAAATATGTGGTTATGTGATATTTAAAATGTTATTTGTATTTAAATAATTTTTTGAATATATATAGTTTTATCTATAAAAGAAAAAGAAAAGAAAAGAAAAAGAAAAGAAAAAGGAAAAGGAAAAGAAAAGAAAAGAATAAGAAAAAAAAAACACAACCAGACACCACTTAAGGTGGGCGGCCCCCACCCACCTCCTTTATTCCGCGCTAAGCAGCAGACACCAACCCGAGACAAACTTGGGTTTTATTATGAATACTATTAGTATTAGGTTAAGCCCAACTTGCTATATATATATAACTTCTTTAATAGATCTCAAAATCCTAGACTCCCAAAACGAAAATTTTAGCAGAACATACCCTCTTTGCCTACGAGTTCGTTTCGCCAGCATCGGAGTTGTGTGCACGACGAACGGAGCATCGGAAGTCAGCCCTGCGTCACCCACGGAGCAGTTTTCCCATTCAAGGTACCCTACTTCCCGATGACGTAACTTTCTGCTCGTAACTCCGATTTTCGATCCGTAAAATGTTCTAGAAAGTAGACTTGACCCTCTTCGAGATTCCCTATGTGGATTTTGACATGGCCATCCATCTTGCTCGAAAAATCGAGACGGAATTGGAGAAAAACTCACTTTTCTGAATATTAAAAACTGTTTTGAAACACCAATTTGTTGGCCGCTTTTCTCGCTGTCCATTAAACTTTCGTAAAAAATAATTGAAGTCTATCAAAGACAACCTAACCGAGATTGTAACGCACCTTTTGGATTCACTTTTCATCTAGTATGTAGAAAGTTACACGTTGTTAAAGTTTTCCGAAAAAACTGTAAATTTTGTTTTCAAAAAGTAGAGAAACACCCCGATACGGCATCTGTCCCGACAAACCGGGCGATGAGGTCACACACTATACGCATCGAATGGTGCGTATGGATGTTGTCGACGTGTGAGAACTGACGGAACCCGATTTCGTTGCATATGCGCGACGAAATCAGTGCGTATCCGTCGGGATACCCCGTATCGACCCTTTGCAAATTAATTCACAGCTCTGTGCACACTCATCATATCGCAATGAAACTTGCGCCAATGGACTCAAAATATTTTTCTGGTACTGTGAGCCAAGTTTGGTCCGATTCTGAGACCGTTGATCGAGACGCTATTTTGGCGGGCCCATAATCCAACTCAACGGGCGATTTTGTGCACAGCCCACCGGAATCCAAAATTGGACATACCGTTGGGTTCGTCTCATCAAAACAAATCCGTAGACATGTAGTTTGACGACTTTAGAGACCGTAGGTTCTGGCGCACATTTCGGTGCAAAGCGGGTCCAACGGCGGACATCGTTTTAACCCGAAATTATGATTTTGCCTCTGTTCCAGAATTTAACTTTTGGACAGGCATTTCCTAGGTATATCTTTTATTCCAAACTCGTTTGTGATGTTTGTTTCAGCATCCGGAGCTTCTTGTGGATTTTGACTTTCGTGTTGCCGATTCTGATTGTTGGATTTTGCTGCTTCTCGTACCATCCGCAGGCAAGATACCTTGCCATTATACTGTTTATATTCAGTTGCATTTATTTACATATCACTGTTCATTATTTTCAGTTCTTGAAGTTCTTGATTTATTGTCTGCACAGTGATATTAGATATACTTTGTTATTATCCTTTGATTGCATATGGAGTTAGAGTTAAGAGACTACCGTTGTAGTGTATTGCATATACCTTTACACCGTTGTACCATGTGGATGTGTGAGATGAGTAGCATGTAGAGATTCTTGCGTGTGGGCTGATCCCTCATGCGCATGCGTTAGGGCTAACTGCTAATAGAGGCGTGTTAGGAGACTTTTAGTAGAGGTACATGGTCGTGGATGCGACTTGACAGGTACATTGGGTGGGAAGAACATTACCTGACGTATGGGCTTCTATGCACTTCGCTTATTACCTGTGCGCTCCGCCGGAGACGCAGGCTCCAGGTGCCCTCTGACGTTATCCAGAGCGTTATGGACGTAGCCCCTTGCACATGGTGCCCTCTGACGCTTCCCGAGCGTTATGAACGTAGGCCCCTGGTGCCCTATATGGGGACTATGCCAATCCCATTTACAGCCAGGGCTCATGCGTCGAAGGATTGTTTCTCAAATTGCATATTCACTTTAGTATGGATAGATTACCTTATTGTGTCTTGTCACTTTCTTTGATTGTGGCATATTTTATATTCAGTATTTATATGGCATGTTTATTGTATCTTGTTACGTCCCTCTGAGGACCTGGTTATCTCTCCAGGTGTGTGCTTCTGTGATTTTGCAGGTGTTCTAGCCAAGGCCGTGATCTTCTTTATTCTTTCGAAGATGGTTGCACTTGGTTCATCTCATTATTTTATCGATCACTTCTTGTACATTTTATTTGAGATAGTTGGTAGTGGACTTTGTCTCCGCCCAACGATTGTATACATGACAAATTCAAAGTTGCTTTTATATCATTTATTTATCTAGTGGATGAGATTTAGTTATTATGGTTCTACTGCATTTTACAGCTTATGTATACATACGAGTTTCCATATATTGGAGTATACTTCGTATGTTTGCAGCTGGCATGGATACGTACCTAGTCCTAAGTATTTTGGGACTGGGGCGTTACAGCTATGTAGATAGGTTAGTATCATTCGTATCTAATGTTCAAAACTGGGAAATAAGTTTTTATATGTTTTACCTGAGTTGATTTTGTTCCAAATTTGATTCTCATGATTAGTTTGGGTTTGATTTCAGTTTGGCTTTGAATTGGGTTTTCCAGGATATATGTTTCTTGGTTTCAAATTGAGTATAATTTCTGAGATTCACTAATGTTTAATTGAAGTTCCTTTGGTTTCAGTTGTAAGTTTACATACATACTTTTTTTTTGAAGAAACGAACCATTTTATTCAAGAAGGCCGAAAAGGCCAAACTGTTACAAGTATACCAAAAGGCGCAAAATGTCGATGCCTGTACACATATATACTGACAAAAGAAGAAGCAAACTAGAAACAAAATAGCTAAGCCTAGGAAAGGAGAGAGGTCCAGAAGTCCTCCTGGCCATGCCTACAGAGGGTCTTCTTTTGTTGCATTGACGAATGGTCTCCCAAATTAGTTGGTCTGCGCTTTACTGATGGCCTACGTATCTCGCCTTATTTCGGTTCTTCAAGATAACTCATGTGGCGGTCGCAGCAACGATCTCGTGGCCATGGGACGCTAAACCCCAGGTGGCCATGATATGATGAAAGCTTTCGCCTGCATGAGACAATCTGCAATGCTGGGAAAGAGCACTCCAGACCTTGACTGGTAGGTCCCCCTGACTAAGTATGTGGCTGGCTGTTTCCGGTTGACGCTCAGAGCAGCATGTGCAAGCTGAGGCGAGGTTAAACCCGATGGTGTTGAGATTGTCGTCAGTGGGGAGGATATTGCATAGGGCTCTCTAGATGAGGAAAGACCACTTCTTGGGGATGCACATATGCCAAAATTAGGCAATGGTAGGGACGGGACCGTGTTGCCCAGAATAACGCTTCAGCGGACTTAACCGAAAAGGCGCCAGCACCATCGGGCGACCATACGAGCTTATCTGCTTCCGTTCCGATCCTCAACCTGCTGCGACGAATGGAATCGATCACTTCGGACCCAGCCCATGACATGACTTTCTGCCAATTCTAGGTATTATTTGCAGGTTCCTATAGGTCTTTGATAGTGTTGTTCCTAGGAGCCGCCGAAGTGGGTGGAAGCAAGTAATCGTCGACCCAGCGATCCAGGAATGGTGATGCTTCTTCGATTCCCACCTTAAGGCGGATCACTGGTTCGGCAAGGGTCCGCCCATGAAGAATGCGGCGCTAGGCCGCGGATGATCTGCAGTTAGCGATAGCCGTGGACGGGTGGATATGCTTGAAGTATCTGGCCTTCATGAACCTGGACCATAAGTTCTTATTAGTGCGAAGCGTCCACCACAATTTTATCGAAAAAGCGTTAACAATGTAGAAAAGTTTGGAAAAATCTAGACCCCCCCTCTCCAGTGGGACGAGCCATGGTGTCCCAGATGGCCCAATGGTGCTTTTTGTGGCTGCCGTTGTGCCCCCAGAGAAAATTGTTGAAGATGCTCTTGATGTAGGATAGTACTTTCTTGGGGGAAGAGCATGCAGCCAGGGTGTAGATGGGAATGGAGGTGAGGACGTGATTCATGAGGATGATCTTGCCTCCTGGGGATATGGTGGCATTGTGCCAACCCTCGAGCTTCTTCCTGATGCAGTTGGTCAGGTTCTCGAAGATCCCGGCGTTGGATTTCCCGTATACGAGGGGCACCCGAGGTAGAGAAATGGGGGGTGCTTAATGGGGAATGATGTGGTAGTTGATATGCTAGTCGCTTGTCACGAACTGTACCCTAGAGTAAGGGCACGAGACGTGGGTACGTCCAGCATACGCCGCAGTGTCGGCGGTAGAACGCTGTCCTAGATCAAAAATCTAACAAAATAAAGGTACTTGTACAGTATATACTCTCCGAATGGAGGTGACATAGCAGATACAGCCTCAATCACATCTAAGGTAGAGCATGATAAAGATAGATAAAATATGAAATCCAAAAGAGATACCGCAGATAGAATTCTAAGTGTCTAAGATACACAAATCCAGAAATACATTTCAAAGCTCAAATACAGTAATCCATAAATACAACTCAAAACAACTGAAAATAAGCTATGAGCAAAACCCTAGCTATCTATACAACCTCTACTGTGTCTCCTCTAGGCTAGCAGGCAACCTCCAGGCTATCTGTAAAATTTATCAACAGGTCCAGTTAGGACGGGAGCGAGCACAATACATCTCATGCAGATCGTAACAGGTTAGAGAATATAAACATGCAAGAGAGTACAATACATGAAACTGAAAAAAAGTACATGATGTAAACAGAGCGAGAACTGTAATAGAAATATCTACTATAAGTAGAGAGCTACCAGTGACTAGTGATTTAGAGTACAAAGTCGACATGTGAATGGCTGGATTTGTACATGACTATACTAAAGAGGCGCACATGGCTATACTACTTTGGAATTGTTCACATGACTAATTATACTCCCCCATACCCCAATCAATACATAAGGATCCAAACAAGTTATGTTACATACATGGTTTTCACATGAAACCCATAAATGGGTGCACATGAAGTATACATGAGAGCTCATACATGAGTGCACATGAAGTTCACATGGGGGCCCATAAATGGGTGCACATGAAATTCACATGAAGGCTCATAAATGAGTGCACATGCAATATAGGTTATACATGAGATACATGGAAAACATGACCGATTCATGAGAGTACACGAGTATGCATGAACGAGCATGAAGCACATGAGAAACATGAATAACATGAGAGCGAGGAATACATGATGTACACGAAACACATGACATAATGTATCCGATGCTCCCGAGGGGGATAACATCTCAATGTAGGGATCCATATAGTACCAATCCGTGATAATATCGTGACAGCATCAAATAAGGTAAACTAGAGCAGAAATATAATTCTAAACAAGTTATGAAATGATCAGAGAATGTACTCGCCTGGTGTCTGAATGTCTAAAGTAAATATACTGTCTGAGGAGAGGTGTCTAGCTCCTAATCAGAACAGCACAAGTCACAACAAGTCCAAAATGGCAATATGAAGTTCTACTATGCATTCTACATGATTCTAGGTTAATCTAGACCAAAGTCAACTCTTGGTCAACTTGGTCAACTCTAAAGTCAAACCTAGGTCAACTATGGTCAAACTAGGTCTATCAAGTCTAAATTAGGTCAAACAAGTTATTCTAGGTCAAAATAAACTAAGTATATGCAAATCAGTATCCAAGATAGCTACTAACTCATAGTCTAAGTCACTTGCTAAACCAAGCACAAAACTAAACCATAAGCTAACAAGGCACACAAACTTAGTCATATAATGTATATATATTATTCACATTCACATATTCATATACATAGATATATATAGAAAACCTATATATATAGGCACATACATATATATATATAGAGAGAGAGAAAGAGAGGTAAAAAAGTAAGTGAGTATGTGTGTGTTTGGCATGTGTGTGAAAGGATATGTGTTAATGTTATAAAATTTAGTGATAGGTAGGTGTATGTGACATGGGATACATGATGTCAAAGGGTGTATGAATGCATGTGTGTAAAAGATTATAGGTTAACTCAGTTTATAGAAATACATACATACATACTTACCATGTATACATGTATACATACATATCATGTATATTACATTTACATGATACATACATGTATACTTGTATTATATTATACTCACATTCATGCATATTAGATACTTGTATTTATATTAACATATTACAAACATTCATTTCGTTCATGCATCTATGCATTTTCTACATGTTTTATACATATGAATACATTGTATATTCGTATCATTTCATACATTAATATAGAGACATACAAACATGCACACATCATATATTTTATACCTTGCATTACTATACATATCATGTTATATATTATCATTCATTCCATTCATATATTACATTATCTTTAAGTTGAATACATCATATATGGATACAATACATTATCTTGCATGCTTGCATTCATACATAACATTCTATATTACCTATATACATGTATTTCCTCCATTCATTCATACTTGCATCATATACTCTACATTACCATACATATTATCATTATATATTGCATTACAATATTTATATATTATGCATTCATATCTATCATTATATATATATCTTGCATTCATATCTAGTATTCATTATATACTTTTATGCATACATTGTATATCATTCTTTCATTAATGCATAGCATTCCTACATGCTTGCATTCAACCATATATATACATTAATGTAAAGAGAATATATATCACATATATATTATATCATTCATCTAACATATCATGTATTACATACTCTATATTCATTTAATATCCATATTTCATAGGCTCATAGGTTGCACAAAATACATATATCGTATAGTCACTCTTCTACTTAAAATCAATACTGTACCAATTGGGCATTCACTAAATTATAGGATTAAAGTATGTCGTAACCCTTTGTGTTAGCTTTTCGAAACTTTAAACGGGTCGCATTTTCGTGTCCGGAAGCTCCCGAAATCGCAAAAAAATTGAAATGCGTTCATCTTTTGTACAGCTGACACTCAAACAATTCTACGAAAAGTTCTAGAACGAATTTGACTTATTAAAATATACATTTGGAAAGATAACTTCGATATGCTTCTTTTAAAAAAAACGGGAGATAAATCGGAGTTCTAAGCTAAAAGTTATGACATTTCTAAGTTGCTTTGGCTACTAAAAACGTGGATAAAAATTATGACGAATTTGGGTTGTTTGAGACAAAAGAAACACAAGTATATAACATAATATATCAAGAACTCACTCTCCACACTAATATATATATATGAGACACTATAGAACGCATCTCCAATACAAAAATATGAGATTAAACATGTAATAATTCATTCATACATAACAACAACACATAGTGTGTCCAAATTTGGGGTTTTCCCACATGGACACAACCACAACACAAAGGACACTCCTATGACCTCCAAATGGACACTAAATGGACACAAATAGAGATACAACCATGGGGTCATTCCTATGGGTTCAAAATATTTCTATATGCCTGTAGGGATGGATTAGATGAGAGATTATACCTTCCGGGAGAGAGATTCAAAAGAAAATCCTTCCGACACGACACCGACACGTAGAGATTCTAAAAGGACACGAACGAGCTCCGAATCCTCCCAAACTTGGCTAACACCCTCTAACCATGGAGTAGAGAAGAAATAAAGAAGATTTGGTGGAAGAAGGGGTTGATTTGGAGATTAAATCAATGGAGGTTCATCTCTAAATTAATTTGGGGAAGAACAAGAGAGAGAAAGTGGATGAAAACAAATGAATGAAGGAGTGACTCACTCCTTATCCCCCCCATAGGTGGCTGTCCAAAAAGGGTGAGGGGTCCCCTATTTGAATGTCCAAAATGCCCTCCACTAATCTATTTGATTTAAATTAGGAATGGGTTAAAGGTTGAGGTCAATTTAGTTTAGTTTTAAGTCTCTAATTAAACTAAACCTATCCATAAATAATTAGTACAACTACTAACTAAAATTAATATCATGTGGACTAAAATTAATATCATGTGGGCCATGCCTAACTAGTGTGTGGGTCCCACTAGAGTCAAACTACCCCCGGGTCCCCGTTTCAAGTCGGATTGAGTTGAAATTCGAACCCGACTCAAATAACCCCAAAACAATATCATAAATAATAAAATAAATTTCAACCCCAAATAAATATCATAAATAATAAAATAAATTTCAAAAATATTCAAAAATATAAATTTACAAAAATATGAAGAACAGATGGCAACTCTAGAGGGGGGTGAATAGAGTTATAGTAATAATAACCAATTAAAAAATCAACTCTTTCACAATATAAAATTAATCAGAGTAAATGCGGAAAATAAATAAAGAGTATACATGTGTACAAACTCGACCTGCATGGGCCACCACTAAAAACGTGTCACGACCCGTACCCTAGAGTAAGGGCACGAGACGTGGGTACATCCAGCCTACGCCGCAGTGTCGGCGGTAGAACATTGTCCTAGGTCAAACATCTAACAAAATAAAGGTACATGTACAGTATATACTCTCCGAATGGAGGTGACATAGCAATACAGTCTCAATCACATCTAAGGTAGAGCATGATAAAGATAGATAAAACATGAAATCCAAAAGAGATACCGCAGATAGAATTCTAAGTGTCTAAGATACACAAATCCAGAAATACATCTCAAAGCTCAAATACAGTAATCCATAAATACAACTCAAAACAACAGAAAATAAGCTATGAGCAAAACCCTAGCTATCTATACAACCTCTACTGTGTCTCATCTAGGCTAGCAGGAAACCTCTAGGCTATCTGTAAAATTTATCAACAGGTCCAGTCAGGACGGGAGCGAGCACAATACATCTCACGCAGATCATAACAGGTTAGAGAATATAAACATGCAAGAGAGTACGATACATAAAACTGAAAGAAAGTACATGATGTAAACAGAGCGAGAACTGTAATAGAAATATCTACTATAAGTAGAGAGCTACCAGTGACTAGTGATTTAGAGTACAAAGTCTACATGTGAACGGCTGGATTTGCACATGACAATACTAAAGAGGCGCACATGGCTATACTACTTTAGAATTGATCACATGACTATTTATACTCCCCCATACCCCAATCAATACACAAGGATCCAAACAAGTTATGTTACGTACATGGTTTTCACAAGAAACCCATAAATGGGTGCACATGAAGTATACATGAGAGCTCATACATGAGTGCACATGAAGTTCACATGGGGCCCATAAATGGGTGCACATGAAGGCTCATAAATGAGTGCACATGCAATATAGGTTATACATGAGATACATGGAAAACATGACCGATTCATGAGAGCACATGAGAGTACACGAGCATGCATGAACGAGCATGAAGCACATGAGAAACATGAATAACATGAGAGCGAGGAATACATGATGTACACGAAACACATGACATAATGTATCCGATGCTCCCGAGGGGGATAACATCTCAATGTAGGGACCCATATAGTACCAATCCGTGATAATATCGTGACAGCATCAAATAAGGTAAACTAGAGCAGGAATATAATTCTAAACAAGTTATAAAATAATCAGAGAATGTACTCGCCTAGTGTCTGAATGTCCAAAGTAAATATACTGTCCGAGGAGAGGTGTCTAGCTCCTAATCAGAACAGCACAAGTCACAACAAGTCCAAAATGGCAATATAAAGTTCTACTATGCATTCTACATGATTCTAGGTCAATCTAGACCAAAGTCAACTCTTGGTCAACTTGGTCAACTCTAAAGTCAAACCTAGGTCAACTATGGTCAAACTAGGTCTATCAAGTTTAAATTAGGTCAAACAAGTTATTCTAGGTCTAAATAAACTAAGTATATGCAAATCAAGTATCCAAGATAGCTACTAACTCATAGCCTAAGTCACTTATTAAACCAAGCACAAAACTAAACCATAAGCTAACAAGGCACACAAACTTAGTCATATAATGTATATATATTATTCACATTCACATATTCATATACATAGATATATATAGAAAAGCTATATATATAGGCACATACATATATATATAGAGAGAGAAAGAGAGGTAAAAGAGTAAGTGAGTATGTGTGTGTTTGGCATGTGTGTGAAAGGATATGTGGTAATGTTATAAAATTTAGTGATAGGTAGGTGTATGTGACATGGGATACATGATGTCAAAGGGTGTATGAATGCATGTGTGTAAAAGATTATAGGTTAACTCAGTTTATAGAAATACATACATACATACTTACCATGTATACATGTATACATACATATCATGTATATTATATTTACATGATACATACATGTATACTTGTATTATATTATACTTACATTCATGCATATTAGATACTTGTATTTATATTAACATATTACAAACATTCATTTCGTTCATGCATCTATACATTACCTACATGTTTTATACATATGAATACATTGTATATTCATATCATTTCATACATTAACATAGAGACATACAAACATGCACACATCATATATTTTATACCTTACATTACCATACATATCATGTTATATATTATCATTCATTCCATTCATATATTATATTATCTTTAAGTTGAATATATCATATATGGATACAATACATTATCTTGCATGCTTGCATTCATACATTACATTCTATATTACCTATATACATGTATTTCCTCCATTCATTCATACTTGCATCATATACTCTACATTACCATACATGTTATCATTATATATTGCATTACAATATTTATATATTATGCATTCATATCTATCATTATATATATATCTTGCATTCATATCTATCATTCATTATATACTTTCATGCATACATTGTATATCATTCTTTCATTAATGCATTACTTATATGCATTATATTAATTACATTCCTACATGCTTGCATTCAACCATATATATACATTAATGTAAAGAGAATATATATCATATATATATTATTTCATTCATCTAACATATCATGCATTACATACTCTATATTCATTTAATATCCATACTACATAGGCTCATAGGTTACACAAAATACATATATCGTATAGTCACTCTTCTACTTAAAATTAATACTGTACCAATTGGGCATTCACTAAATTCTAGGATTAAAGTATGTCGTAGCCCTTTGTGTTAGCTTTCCGAAACTTTAAACGGATCGCATTTTTGTGTCTGGAAGCTCCCGGGATCGCAAAAATATCGAAACGCGTTCATATTTCGTACAGCTGACACTCAAACAATTCTACAGAAAGTTTTAGAATGAATTTGACTTATTAAAATATATATTTGGAAAGCTGACTTCGATACGCTTCTTTTAGAAAAAATGGAAGATAAATCGGAGTTATAAGCTAAAAGTTATGATATTTCTAAGTTGCTCTGGCTACTAAAAATGTGGATAAAAATTATGACGAATTTGGGTTGTTTGAGACAAAAGAAACACAAGTTTATAACATAATATATCAAGAACTCACTCTCTACACTAATATATATATGAGACACTATAGAACACATCTCCAATACAAAAATATGAGATTAAACATGTAATAATTTATTCATACATAACAACAATACATAGTGTGTCCAAATTTGGGGTTTTCCCACATGGACACAACCACAACACAAAGGACACTCCTATGGCCTCCAAATGGACACGAAATGGACACAAATAGAGACACAACCATGGGGGTCATTCCTATGGGTTCAAAATATTTCTATATGCCTGTAGAGATGGATTAGAGGAGAGATTATACCTTCCGGGAGAGAGAGATTCAAAGGAAAATCCTTCCGACACGACACCGATACGTAGAGATTCTAAAAGGACACGAACGAGCTCCGAATCCTTCCAAACTTGGCTAACACCCTCTAACCATGAAGTAGAGAAGAAATAAAGAAGATTTGGTGGAAGAAGGGGTTGATTTAGAGATGAAATCAATGGAGGTTCATCTCTAAATTAATTTGGGGAAGAACAAGAGAGAGAAAGTGGATGAAAACAAATGAATGAAGGAGAGACTCACTCCTTATCCCCCCCATAGGTGGCTGCCCAAAAAGGGTGAGGGGTCCCCTATTTGAATGTCCAAAATGCCCTCCACTAATCTATTTGATTTAAATTAGGAATGGGTTAAAGGTTGAGGTCAATTTAGTCTAGTTTTAAGTCTCTAATTAAACTAAACCTATCCATAAATAATTAGTCTAACTACTAACTAAAATTAATATCATGTGGACTAAAATTAATATCATGTGGGCCATGCCTAACTAGTGTGTGGGTCCCACTAGAGTCAAACTACCCCCGGGTCCCCGTTTCAAGTCGGATTGAATTGAAATTCGAACCCGACTCAAATAACCCCAAAACAATATCCTAAATAATAAAATAAATTTCAACCCCAAATAAATATCATAAATAATAAAATAAATTTCAAAAATATTCAAAAATATAAAATGATAAAAATACTCTTGTTTCTGAAAACTGGGGGTGACATCGCTTGTTGTCTCTTGATATTGTGGTGGGTATAGATAATACTCTTTTTTGGGTTGATCTTCTGTCCAGAGGACCTTTCGTATATCTGGAGAGTATTGTGGCTGACTTCCACCGATCCTACGTCTCCGGATAAGAATATAAGGATATCGTCAGTGAAGGCCAGGAGGATGATGATCGGACTGCCGCTAGCCGTATGGTAGTACTGGAAGTTGGGGGTGTTTGTTATTTTATTAAGGTTTCTGCTCAACGCATCCATCGTGATGATGAACATGGTGGAGGATGGCGGATCCCCTTGCCTGACCCCGCGAGTGGATTTAAAGAACCCATACGCCTACCCGTTAATAACCGTGGAGAACCACGAGTTGTTGATCGATCTCCACACAACGTTGGTCCAGGTTTCGAAGAAGCCGAAGGATCTGAAGACCCAGATCATAAATTGCCAGTCGAGTCTGTCGTAGGCTTTCTCTATGTCTAACTTGATAGCAATATTGCCACCTCCTGCTGGGAATTTCATGCAGGTGACTAACTCTTGCACCAGCATGATGTTGTCTTAGATATTTCTTCTCCGAACGAAGCCACTCTGCTCCTCTGAGACGATCTTGGGGAGAAGGCCTGCCATGTGGGAGGCGATGATCTTGGATATGATCTTGTTAGTAAAGGTACAGAGACTAATAAGGCGAAAGTCACGGAATGACTCTGGGTTGTCTTTCTTAGGGATGAGGATAAGGTTTGTGCTTGATATGGCTCTGGGATAGGTGGCACCTTGGAGGATGGCGGATGCCGCATTGTGTATGTCATTCTTGATGAGATCCCAACAGGTACGAAAGAAGATGCCCGAAAATTCATCTAGCCCTAGGGTGCTGTGCTCGTCGAGGGCCCAGACTGCTTCTTTCACTTCTTCCTCCGATGGAGGCTGTTCCAGCCGTAAGTTGTCTGTGTAGCTGATAAGGTGGGGAACCCCGTCCAGGAAGGTATCGTCTTTAAGAACTGTCTCCTTGGAAAAAAGTCTGGAGTAAAACTTTGTGGCCTCCTCTTGGATACCCTTTTGGTCGGTGATGCTGGTGTTGTTGTCTACGGCAATCTGATGGAGAGTGAGTTTGTTGTCTCCGCCCGTTGACGCAAGCGTGGAAGAAACTGGAGTTGTTGCCCCCCTCGCTGTCCCATTTGATTCTCGCTTTCTGCTTCCAAAAATTGGTCTCAATCTTCAGCGTAGATTTGAGGGTGGCTTTGGTGAGGTTCAGCGCCTTCCTGGTATCTGGCGAACAGTCGGCCATGTATTTCGCTTCAGCACGAGTCACGTCATCTTCCGCCTCGTGAATGGCTTAGAAGATATCACCATAAGCTTGCTTGCTCTAAGCTGTCAACGCTTTCTTCGTTGCCTGGAGCTTTATGTCCACACGATTAAGGGGTTCTATGGAGTCCGTACTGTTCCACGCTTCCATGACGACCCCTAAGAATTGGGGGTGTGTCACCCTCATTTCCCGTATTTTTCGTATTTCGTATTTATACTCGTATCTGGATTTTGGCATTTATTTTATTTTTCTCAACTTGTGGAATTTTGGTATTTCTCGTATTTTAGTTTTGTCATGGCTCGGTTTTAATTGGTTTGGGTTGGTTTGGTTTGGTTTGGTTTATGTGTATTGGAACACCTTAGCCTATGCTCCACCCTCAACATATCATATCCCACCCTCTTTAAAACTCCACCAACTTTTTCTCTCTCCTCATAAACCTCCATTAATTTCTTCTTCTCCTTCCTCTACACAACACTCTTCTCCTTCCTCTCCATAGTCAAGTGCACCTTGCCACCACATGAGAACCCTCTTTTATTTGTCCATTTGCTAGTTTAGGATATGGTGATCAACATTAGAACTTAGCATTTTGTGATTTGGAGTCTCCATTGTTCTAGATCTAAGTTTTCCCTATTTTCGGTTTTGTATGGTTTTGATCTACTTAAGTTGGATTTTTATGGGTTTTGATGCTTCCATGTGGAAGAGAGTTCAATTCCACCCTGGTTAAAACTTTAGAAATCTGGATTTGGAGTTCGGATGGCCAAGTTGTGATGCCTTGAAGTTTTGGAGCCATTGGAGCTTCTTCTCAGCCATGGAGAAGAAGACCCAGACCCTGCGTGCGTGTTTTTACGCATACGCAGCTCTCTGCTTGCGTGCTTTTGCACGTATGCAGCTCTCTGGCGTGCGTGACTTTTTGCGTACGCTGCTCTCTGGCGTGCGTGACTTTTTGCGTACGATGCTCTCTGGCGTGCGTGACTTTTCGCGTACGCAGCTCCCCTGCGTGTGTGACTTTTTCGCGTACGCTGCTCTCTGGCGTGCGTGACTTTTCGCGTACGCAGCTCCCCTGCGTGTGTGACTTTTTCGCGTACGCAGCTCTCTTGCGTGCGTGACTTTTCGCGTACGCAGCTCCCCTGCGTGCGTGACTTTTTCGCGTACGTAGCTCTCTTACGTGCGTGACTTTTCGCGTACGCAGCTCTCCTGCGTGCGTGACTTTTCGCTCTCCTGCGTGCGTGACTTTTCGCTCGTACGCTGCTCCCCTGCGTGCATACCCCTGTGCGTACGCTGCTCCCCTGAACCCCTTGCTTAACCCATTGGCTCTTGGAGTTTTGGTCTTATTTCTTTAAGCTTGGCTCTTCTATAGCCCTATATATTGATATTTTATTAGATATTTTACGCCCATTTTAAGTTTCATGATCAGCTGAATATGTAATATTTGGGACGCCTTATTATTGTATATTTAATGATCATATATCTTGCGACCTCACTTACTTGCTTGTGATTGAGACATTAGGCTTGTTCATGACCATAAGAGACTGTTGGCTTGTAGTAAACCCTCATATTTCTAGACAGTCGTGACCGTATATCGAGGTGGTTTCCATTTCAATATACGTAGCTGGCTATGTCTGCCCCCGCTCTCCAGTATTCTGGTTCCGGGGCGTGACAGGGTGCTCGTTCCAGAAGTCCAGAAAGCGGAAGCTCTTTATGGAATGGTTGGAAGTTCTGGTAATTCCAACCAGCAGGGGGCGTGGTCGGATTCGGTGGCGTTAAGGTGAGAAAGCTTGGACGTTGTCCCTATGTCAAGCCAGTGGGCATTCGTTAACGTCCTAACAAGGTAGAAGAATTGTCGACGGTCGCCTTCCTGTATGTTGTACCAAGTGAATGCGTTGCCGGTAAACGAAAGGGAGATCAGGTAAGAGTTGAAGATGAAGTTGTTGAAGTCTTGCATGGCGGAGAGAGGGGGAGGGCGGCCTCCAATCTTCTCGTCTCTGCAAGTGATTGCATTAAAGTCACCTATGCAAAGCCATGGGAGGTTGCGCTTATGGTGGTAGGTGTCCAGGAGGTCGTTCCAAAGGTGTCTGCGTTCTGCAATATCACAACTGTCGTGGACCGCAGAAAGGATGCCGTGTTTGGGGAATAAAGGATGTTCCATCCAGCAAAACAGGGCTTTAGTGGAATCTTGGATGACCCCGATTTTGACGGCTTTGGAGCAGAGAATCCAGTTGTCGTGTCTGTCGACAATGGCTGATTGAAAGCCTAACTGTAGTTGAATGGATTTGAGTCTCTTGTATGAGATTTTGGGTTCGATGATGATCAAGATATCGATCTTGTGGGTTTTTTTAAGGCTGGTGATTCTTCTCATCGTAGGTTTGTTCGCCAGGCCGCGAACATTCCAGGAGAGAATGTTCAGCATTAATGAGCCCTTGGGAGGGATTGGTTGGACCTATTCACAGCGGACCTGGTGTGCATGGACGGGGATTTGGTGGTCCATTTATTATCTGCTTTCCTGTTGGTGATGGATGGTTCCCCCGTCTTCTTTGGGGATGTGCCGAGGAAAGAGCCCTTTGGGCAACCAGGGAGTGCGACCGTTTCTCCTGCTGAATCAAGGTCGGGCTGCTCCGGAAGGATGAGAAGGGAGTCATTGGAGATGCCAATCTGGTCCCCTTCCTCTTGGAGAGGGAATCCAGTAGCGAGGACCTGGAGACCTCTACAGGCCTGCTCTGGCCCTAGGAAGGCTAGAGCATCGACGGTTTAGTGGTGATCTGTATGGGTGAATATACATATATTATAATCAGTATATATATATATATATATATCTATAAGTTTGTATCAGTTGGTAATACATTAAGTCCATGAGTCATGACCCAATTATTGCAGTCCACTTGTTTGTTCAGCCTAGTATCAGACCCTACCTTACATTCATGATCATGCTCTTTATTGTTTTGTCCTTATGAGGACAGTGAAGTTTAGTCCTACTTCATTCAGTTGATCATGTCCTTACCTATTGTATTACTAGTCTCATTTCTTAAATATACCAGTTTCCTTATTTATTGCATCCACCCATATAAGTATAAGAGAGGCCTAAATGTGTATGTTAACAGTTAATACATGTAAACTAAGAATAGGCTTGATACATTGATATGCTATTGTCCTAAGTTAATGTTGATGATGATGATGATAGTGTTGTTGAGGCCTATACATACTGCCATAAACCTGGGCATAAACCCCTGTGCATGATTCATACAAAGCCCTTTGATAAGTTAACTTGATGTCATGCTACATGTTAACCCCTTACACTCATAACACATTCACAACCCCCTTGCCATGTACACTATGTCCACTACACCTTGACACCATGTGTGACACCTCACTTTGACATTACTATATGCTATTAACACTATACACACATTCATAACCCTTTGCTATATTTGTAACGCCCCAGTCCCAAAATACATAGGACCAAGTACGTGAACATGCCAGCTGCACATATACGAAGAATACTCTAATATATAGAATCCTCGCATATGCACATAAGCTGTAAATAAATAATCACAGGCCAGAATAACATATCTAATCTCATCAGAGCTCAACACAGAAGATAATGAAGTCCAAATAAATAAAAAAAAGTATCAAAAGATAGCCGGGTGAACATACTCACTCCAAACAGCTATGAAAAATAGCCTCACAAGATCGGAGTCCGACCTCCGTAAAATAGAAAGAAAAAGAGGTGCAAAATAATGTCTACAACTGTCTCAGATAAGAAATAGACTAGAAGTCATAAGGCACTGCCTTATCATCAATATAGGATAGCTCCAATGCCGCTCCGTACTCCTGTGGAAAATCGTCTAAACCTAGAGAGATAACCAGGTCCTCAGGGGACATAGCAAGATACAAGAAAATACCATGCCATATAAACTGTGATAATATAATAAGAGAAAAAGGTATGCATGCAACCGGGTTCCTGACCATTCTACTGTGAATATGCAGTTGAGATACATTCCTTCGACGCATGAGCCCTGGATAAATATAGGATCCGGTATAGTTCCCTCTTGGGCACTAGTGACCAAGAGCATGTCGTTGAAAAACGACAGTGGCCAACCTGAGAGGCTCATACCCGTATCTCCAGCGGAGCTTCCGGGTTACAAGGGAAGTACAATCGAAGCCCATACGTCAGGTAATGTTTTCCCCACCCAATGCCTAGTATCATCATCTCCATGACTGACATGTACCTCTAGTAACCGCCAAGTCTTCTAGCATGCAATTCTATTGGCAGTTACCCCTATCCGTCGCACGCTCCATACGTATCGGTGGCCAGCCGACTATGCAGATACGTGTCCTATATGTGACTCACATCACGTGATACAACAAGTGTCAAGGCCGTATGAGATATACCAATACCTCAACATCAATGGGTGGTCAATAAACTAAGTCAATGTAAGAGAATAAATAAAGCAAAAAAAACGACCGATAGAGTCGCTTGCACCCAAGTGTGACTTGGACGCACAGTTTAAATATTACGAAATAAAATGCTAAAAATAGCAACTGAAAATAAGAATATAATAATCACAGAGTAAGGTGGCAAGGTATCTTGCCTGGTGGTACAAAGTGGCAAGTCCAAGAGTAGCAAGTGTCAGCACCAAAACTCACAAACCACATATGACTCCAAACGCTGAAACAAACATCAAAAATGATCTCGGTAAACAAGATATACCTAGGAACCGCCTGTCCAAAAGTCAAATTATGGAACAGAGGCAAAATCGTAATTTCGAGTCAAAACGATGTCCGCCGTTGGACCCGCTTTGTACCGAAATGCGTGCCAAAGTCTACGGTCTCTAAAGTCGTCAAACTATATGTCTACGGTTTCAGTTTGAGGAGAGGAACTCAACGATATATCCAGTTTTGGATTCCGAGGAGCCGTGTATAAAATCACCCATTTGAGTGGGTCGCAGGACCACCAAAAATGGGTTTCGATTCGATCTTCTCAGAATCGAACCAAACTTGGCATACAGGACCAAAATTTCGATCCGGACCCGTTGGTGCAAGTTTTGTCTCGATCCGACGACTGTACACGAAGTTATGGCCAAGTTTTCAAAATGTCAATACGGGGGTATCTCGACGGATACACGTTGATTTCATCGCGCACATGCAACGAAATCGAGTCCCGTCAGTTCCCACACGTCGGTAACGTCCATACGCGCCTTTCGATGTGTATAGCACACGACCACGTTGCCCTGTTTGTCGGGGCGTACGTCGTATCGGAGAAAATTCTAAAATTAACACTTTAGAAAACAGTTTTTCGCCCAACTTCAACATCAGTTTATTTCTTACACGTTAATCCAAACAATGATCCAGAAGATGCGTTGTGATCTCGGTTATGTTGTCTCTTACTGTCTTCAATTAGTTTTTACAAAAATTTTATGGACAGCGAGAAAAGTGGCCGACAAGTTGGTGTTTCAAAACAGTTTTTAATATTCAGAAAAGTGGGTTTTTCTCCAACTTCGTCTCGATTTTTCGAGCAAGTTGGATGGCCATGTCAAAATCCACCTGGGGGATCTTGAAGAGGGTTATGAGGGCTTTCTACTCGAATTTACGGTTCTAAAAACGGACTAGAATCGAGAGAGAAATCAAACGGAGAAGTTAGGTACCGTGAGTGGGAAAACTGCTCCGTGGGTGACGTGGGACTGACTTTCGATACTCCGTTCGTCGCGCACAAAGCTCCGTCGCTGGTGAAACGTATTCGTAGGCAAAGAGGGTGTGATCAGCCTCAACTTTCGTTTTGGAAGATTAGGGTTTAGAGGTCTGTGGAGAAACTTATATATGTAACAAGTTTGGACTTAACCTAATACTAATAGGATTTATAAAACAAAACCCAAGTTTGCTCGGCTCACGGGATGAGCTTGGTGAGGGCTGCTTAGCAGCGGAATAGAGGTGGGTGGGGGCCGCCCACCTTAAGTGGGGGTCTTATTTCTTTTCTTTTTTTTAAACAATTGCTAATAATGCCCCTACTAAGCCATAACAGAACCTGGCCCGCCCCTCCCTTTCTGGGTGTGTGGCCGAGGCCACTGTTATAAAAAAAAAATATAACTAATTTATAATATATATATGTATATATATATATTTTTTTTATAATATATATATATATATATATATATATATATATTTATATATATATATATATATATATATATATATATATATATATCTTTTAAGCTACAAAAATGTCTAAAAAAATCACAATAAATTCCTAAAAAATCCTAGCTTCTATCATATTCTTTATTTAATAGGAATACGCACATGCACGCATATAATAATATATACACACACATACATTAATTATGCTATTAAACTAGTAGTAAATAAATCCATAATTAATGAAATGCTTAACGAAAATTAATTTAAATTATAAAAATCAATTATAAATTATGGGGGTTTACATCCTACCCAACTTAAAGAAAATTTCGTCCTCGAAATTAAACTAAGGTCAGGGGATGGATTAAATGCAATGCATGAAAAATATAAATGCAAGACATACCTTCTGTTTGCCATGAAATATAAATGAGTAGAACAGTTTTATGGGAGGACTGGACTTTTACTTCACGTTACAAACTCGCTTGTACAAAGAAAGCCTAGGGACGAAAACCTAGGTACAGCAATCTAAGTACAATTGTTTATTTTTGATTCTGGGGGGTGACGGTAGAGGCTCAGGAAAGCGACGGTAGCTCTGCCTTACTCCTTGGACGATCGAACGTAGCCTTGGCTCCTGTAACAAGATGCTTGGCGTTGACGAAGAAATGCTCTTCTTACTCTCCTCGTATTGCTCTTCTGGCTTCTCTCTCTCTGGATTGATCTCTGTGTATTTTTCTCTCTGATTATTGGGGGAGCGTCCTTTTGCAAGGGAATGGCACCTTGTTATTTATAATAGTGGGGGGCAACATTAGGGTTTGCAATGATTGCCCATTCTCAAAGTGGCGGTGGCCTGGTAAATGATCAATATGGGCTATTAATCTTGAGCGTGAAGGATCTGGACCATTAATGAGGATTATGCCAAATCATGTCAGTAATTAATGCTGATTGCAGTAAATCCCCATCATGATGATTTGCTGATGTCCACAAATCTAAATGAATCAATTTAATTCATTCTCTTGCCACGTGTCCCAAATTATTGGAGATCTGACCTAAAATTTGATTATCTTTAGGACACGTGTCCTGTCATCGTTGTTGAGCCGCATGAGGAGCGTTCGTGTTTGGTCCGCATAAAAGTCGTCATGACCGAGCCGCATGAAAGATTTCATGACCGAGCCGCATGAATAGTCTCTATACTCGAACCGCATGAAGGTTGTCATGACCGAGCCGCATGAATATGTTCATGACCGAGCCGCATGGGGGTCTTCATGGCCGAGCTGTATGAGAGTCTTCATGGCCGAGCCACATGGATTTCTTCATGGCCGAGCCGCATGGGAGACCTTCATGATTGAACCGCATAGGCTTCTCTGTACTGGCCGTGTGAACTCGTCTAATCTGGACGCATAAACTTGCCTCGAAGCTGTGAAGATTTTCTCCAGTTCCCTAGGAAGATATTGCTCTTATGTCAGTCATTATGACTACTTTTCGTCAGTGCTGTCAACTGTCAGCTGTCAGCCGTCAGAGCATAAATTGTGTTTGAATGACGCCGGGTACAGCTGTTCTGAAAAGACACATGGCTTCCCTCTGCGGGCCGTATGGAATCCACTCGAGTTGTCTATGTGTTTGAGCCGCGTGGGACTCCTGAGCCGTATGTGGCTCCTTGGCCGCATGGATCATTTTTCTCCTCTTTTTTATGCTTCTACAAGACCCCCTTCAAAGTTTTCAATTTGCAAAATTGAAATACTTTGAATAAGAAGCATGATTATGCCAGAACCGCATGGATGTATTCTGTCCTAGCCGCATGGATTAGACCAGCCGCATGATTACCTCAACAGCATGACTCTCTGAGCCGCATGGGCTGTTTTGGCCGCATGAGCTTCTTGCCACGTCTTCCTGCCACGTGTGCAAATCTTTTATAAATCTTCTGCATTTAATGCTCTTGATTTGCTATCAGATTTTAAGAGCCGCTTTTTGGGCCAGGATCCCAAGAGTCAGGATATTATTAAGCCGTTTTGCCTCGATGACCGAAGAGTCGGTCATCATATTGCACGTGGATCGAGGCGTTCCTTCTTTGTCTATAAATAGGAACACTTTCGTTCTGGAGAATCTCCTTTGCTTTCTTCGATCTTTCGCTGTTCTAACTCCTTTCTCTCCCAAGCACCCATGGCTCCCAAGAAGGCTGCTGCGTCGAAGGCTGCGAAGGGCAAGGCGATCGCTTTTGCAGCGGCTGTGGCGACGAACGTGGCCACTCCCCCGCCGGCCGCTGTTCACTCTGTTCATCCTGACGTTCATCCACCTATTGCTGGTAAGGGCGTTGCCTTAGAACCCTAACTGCCATGGCTCTGCTGTATAATTTATGCACAAGCCACATGTACAAGTTTCTTCGATATGACCGCAAAAGCACTTCGCCCAGGAGGCCGCATGGGCTTGTCATACTCGATCTGAACCGCATATATATTTTCGGTTTGGGCCGCATGAGCGTAGTTCACTTTTGAACCGCATAAGCTCATCTACTTGTAGCTGCATGAGTCTATCTGTTCAGGGCCGCATGAGTCTGCATGGACTTTGAACCGCATAGTCTCACCTAAATCCGAGCCGCATCAGCGCCTAGTTTTGTCTGTTGAGTCCATGTGAACCTTGAACCGCATAGGCCCTTCTGAACCAAAACCGCAGAAGCTTCATAAGCTCATCTGAACTTGATTTGTATGGACTCGTCTGACTCGGAGCCGCATAAGGCTATGATGAACCAAACCGCATGGACTCATCTGGTTCTGAGCCGCATAAGGCTCTGACGACCCGAGCCGCATAGACTCAAATGATCTTTCAAATGCTTCTTTGTTTTGACTATCCTCTAATCTTATTTCTTTCGTCTCTTCTTCAGTAAATCTGCCAGTAAATCCTGCAGGAAAACTTTTGGTTGGCTCGAATTAACTTGCCTCGGATGTACGACAGGACGATTTAGTTCGTCAAGTGTCAGAGCAGCTCCTTGTTAATGAGCCTTTGGAGCGACTGAATGTTATCAGGGTTCAATCTTTCCAATTCCTTAGTGACATAATGAGCTCCGGGGAGCCAAATGGGAAGTATCTGAGACCGGTCTTCCTCTTTGGGGATGCATTGATCATAAAAAACTCCCAAGTGCTGGATATCTCCGAGAGTTGGGATTTTAATCTGGACGGAATGCCGATTCATATCCCCGTTATGAAGCGTCATTTCCCTCTTGCGTGGTTCAACATGATCTTATTGGACAGGCAGATGACAGACTCCCTCACTCCAACCAGACCAGGGATGTTTGTGGGTAACATCCGTTATAATAAAACTACTGGGTCAGTACGCGCGATCAAGGATCCAGCCAGTCGATTTGTGATGGGGTTAGCTCCGGGTACCTTTATCAACACACCCGGTCCTAACTTCTCATTTTCTCAGGCTGATACCTTCATGAGCCAGCTTGCTCGAAAAGGGTCCTATCCTGTTGGCAGATTGGCACTGCCGAGCTGGTTACATTCTATTCCCTCGTGGGCTAACCTGACCTCGTGGATTCTGCGAAACTACGAGGCATTTTTACGAGAAGTCAATCTTTATGATGCTATCCGGGGTACCAGCCACGGATTGCCCATTAATAAGCCATTGTTCATGGCCCTTCTGGAGATGTATAATCATCGGACAGGGACTTTCTTCACACCTGTAGGGGAGTTGGGCCTCGCTCTCCATGAGATGTATGCTATCTCCAAGCTTTCCTGGGGAGACGAGCCCTTCGAAGCATACACTCCAACGAACGAGGAGTTCCAGGATCTAGATCGACGATTTCCAGGCTTCGTCGCTGTGTACCAAGAACTGTTATGTCACCATAGTACCTGTCACCAAACGGCTATCAAGAAAAATGATAGCTCGGAAGGGGACACTCCCCATACCAACTCTTGGGTCTCCTATCTTTTTAAATTCAGTGCTACTGGCCGAGTTACTTCCCGAGGTCGTCAAACTCCTAGGGAAGTAGAAGGCTTAGTGTCGACTGCTAGGAGGTCGAAGTCTAAGGGTGACAAGTTTGGGAGCCAGATTGACTCCTTCAGCTATTTTTATTTGGTACTCGACGGCTGTCAGAGAAGACACTCTTGGCAGGCTTTTTAATGGTGTGGTTGCGTAATTGTGTGGTTTCGGGAGGGGCAGGTTCCATCGAGAGGATCGGCCGTCACTTTATTCTTTCCGCCATGAAGTGGGCCTTTGGGGTCAGGCTGGCTCTTCTTTCCGCTATGGTGTGCAGCATTTATCATGGTCTCCGCACCTTCTCGTCCAAGGTCATTGCTCGTGACGTGGGGATGGACTTTGAACGTATAGAGCTGTCTTATCATTACCTGCTGGGGTGGCTGTTGTTGCATTATCGGTCTTTGATGAGGCCTGGGACGGGAGACGGCGTTACGGACGACGACGCTTTCCTTTTCAGACATCGCCATCAGCCTTGGGAATATAGTACCATGCCGACGTGTCGGAGGATGCTGGCGAGGGTGGACGGATATGATTTCTTCGTGTCCGTTCCCCGTTTTACCGACCAGGAAGTGAGGAGTGTCCATGTTGATGGCGTTGGATCTCCTCATTTCTTACCTGAGAAGATGCGTTTCTGGTTGCGTAACATTCGCCCGGCACATTTAGTTTATCGCAACCGCAACACTGTGTACCTGGAGCCCTACTTGCCTAGTAGGTTTGCCCGTCAATTTGGGTACAGTCAACTATTCCTTGGGCATCCCAGTTCCTGCCTGGGATTTGAGGGTAGCATCCTTGATGGGATTAGGGCATGGAGCTACTATGACACTTGTCATACTCGAACTAGTTTCTCAGTTCCTGCAGCAAACGTGCTAGGAGAAATCTTGCATATGGCGACCTTATACCATGTTACGGTAAACCAGCCTCCTGTTGATTTTGACCCGAGGACTAGCTTCATCGTGGGCACTCGTTTGGCGGAGAGGGCTACAGTGTCGAAGGCAAAGAAGAAAGGGGCGAAGAGGGCTACAGTGGCGGAGAGGGCTACAGTGGCGGAGAGGGCTACAGTGCCCGATTCCGAGTCCTTTGATACATTTGAGGGAAGCAACGAACGGGACGACGAGGACTCTCTCTCTTCTGGTAGCGGAGCAGCGGCGGATCAACCGTCTATCATGGCAGATGAGATGATGATGGATCAACCGTTGGTCGTATTAGATGAGGTGGTAGATCAGTTGCCACCTGTATCAGAGGTGGTGAGGGTAGAACCACCGCCTGCCGTGCCTGGTCCCTCGCGTAAGCGAGGCAGGCATGAGTCTACTGACGGAGGAGTAGCTTTTTTCGTAAAGAGAGCTGCGGTCAGACCTCATAGGCTACTTATTACGGAGAGGGGTGAGGATGCTGACGGTGCTCTGGAGGTAAGACTATGTTGGAGCTATCTCCTTGTTGTGGCTTTCTTTTTCTTGGAGATATGACCTAATCATTTTTTCTTTGTAGGCGTCTGACGAACCAGGCTCTCCTGAACCGTCTGCTGCCCCTGGAGTTGATCCGGCCCTTGCTGCTTTGATTAGTGGCATGTGTGCCACGGTCCTTTCTGCGGGGGCTCTCTCAGCGGCGGCTGCGGACTCTCAAGTTGCTGAGGCCTCGGTCTGGGGTGACGAAGGTTTCCTCGGGCCTGTCTCCGAGATTACTGAATTTTAGCAAGGCGACGCCGATCTCGTCGCATCCCCTCCCGAGGGTGCCGAGGCGGAGGAGTCTATTATATTCGACTCGGAGGCCGCTGGTGGAGAGGTTGTGGTGGCCGTAGGCGAACCTCAGCCTCCATACTTTTTCGCTGGTAAGATAAGCCAAATATTGACTAGTGAGGGGGCTTATTTGCTCTATCAACATATCCTCCAGGTCAAATCGATTCATGGTTGTCTTGGCCCTACAGGTCCTGACCCTTTACTTCCCACAGCGGATGTTCTTGGGGAAGGCTCGGCCTGCTGCGATCTGGAGGAAAGGAGCGTTTCTTCTCCTTCACCGACTCATGTCGAGGGGCCTTCCGCCAGCTCCAGGCAGATGGGAGTGGAGCTCGTTCCGGGAGCGATGGTCTCCGTCTCATCCTCTGCTGCTTATACGGCTTCGGAGATTGACTTCTCGGCCCCGCCGAGCATTCAAGTTATGCGGGCTGCTGAAGAGGAGTTGGCCACTGTTCAGGCGTCCTTCCTCACATAGTTTGTTTCCCTCGTGGCAGGAGCGGCAGATTCTGTCACGTCTTCTTCAGTGTTGCCAGCTACACTCCCATTGACGCCGGCTTCTTCGGAGGCTCTGGACGAGGTATCGCAGGATGTGGTAAACAGCTTCTATCTCCATTTAAAGAGGGGCGTAGATGCTGTCGTAGAACGGGGGATCCCTTTTTCTCTGTCCCTGCGGTACGCTCAGGATCAGATTGAAACCTTGAAGACTCTTCCTGGCGGGGTGGGGTTCGCCGCGCTCTTGGAGCCCAAGTTGGCAGAGGCTGATCAGCTCGTGACCCGATTGCTGGTGTTACGGCAGGCTGACCTACCTGCTGCGATTGAACGGGAGCGGGGCTTCCTCATTGCCGCTCGGGATAGGATAAAGCTCGCTCGAGACACTGCCGGGCCGGTTGTGAAGGGGGACCTTGACGAGCTTTCCGCTTCGTATGATAGGCTGGGTCATCGAAGTCAAGCTTGTAGGGCTCGGGAAGAGGCTGCTTCTCGTGGAATAGCTGACACGAAGGAGCGAATTCTCGAGCTTCAGAGGGAATTGGCCTTCCTAGAGTCGGAGCTGAATGCTGCTCATGCGAAATAGGAGTCAATCGTTCAGGAGGCCGAGAAGGTTTCCCGATCTTCTGTTAACCTAGAGCGGGCTTTCAAAAAATTTGAGGACAACTGGCAAGCTCATGCTCATTTGGAGGATGCGGCGGTGCTGGCCCAAGAGGCGGAGTGTCGAGCTAAACAGAGGTTTGAGCGGTCGGTTGTCTTGCTGACGGACCGTCTCACGGTGTTATGTGCCCCGGAGCAGTAATCAGTTTTCTATTTTCTTTTGCTCTTTTTCCCCTTCTTTTTTTTTCTTTTTTGTTTTTATTTTGTCAGGGATGTGATCCCAAATGATGTAGCACTTTGAATTTTGAATAAATGAGCATGTTTCAACTCATTTTCTCTTTCTTGTACTCGTGGTGTTTATGGAATTAAACCTGCTGGGGATTATTTGTGGACCTGTTACCCTGGGCGTACCTTAGTTTTAGGTACGAGTAACAAGTTTTGGAGAGGGATACCTAGAACATCTTCACGATAAGACAGCTATAGAAGTTTTCGGTATGCGAGAGAATGCCAGGGAGCAACTGGGCTCCCAGGCATAATAGGGACGGGATGGGTGTGTACTGGAGACCCAGTACAACATCTGTGGTCGACTGAGGACATTTGTGGTCATCAGAGGACATTTGTGGTCAACAGAGGACATTTGTGGTCAATAGAGGACATTTGTGGTCAATAGAGGACATTGGTGGTCAACAGAGGACATTTGTGGACCTATTATCCTTGTCGTACTCCGGTTGTGGGTACAGATAATAGGTTGAAAGGGAACCGACATACTTACTCAGAGGTAATGAGGACATGGCAAGTACGAAGGTTTCTTCTACGGAGCCTTCCCACGCAGAGGTAATGAGGACATGGCAGGAGTAGGCTCAATGAAGAGGGGGTACATAAAACGACTCAGAGGTAATGAGGATATGGAAGTTTTATGTAGGGTGTGATTTGTTTTTGGCGGAAGTAAAACGACTCAGAGGTAGCATCGACATGGTCGTTTTGGAAATTTGTGGACCCGTTACCCTTTTTGTGCACTAGGAGTGCGGGTAGTGGATCATGAGGGAGGATCTCTTATAGGAAGAAAGTTCAGAGGTATGATCATACATGACTTACTATCTGAAAGAGTGACCGGGATGTGAGTTCAGAGGCACCAGCGGGTACATGACTCGATATTGAGAAAGTGTGAGTTCAGTGGCACCAGCGGACACATGACTCGATAATCTGGGATGTTGTGGATGTGAGTTCAGCGGTACGAGAGGGTACATGACTCGAGAATCTAGAGAATGGTGAGTGTGAGTTCAGCGGTACGAGCGGGTACGTGACTCGTTGATCTGGAAAATATGAGTATGAGTTTAGCGGTACCAGCGGGTACATGACTCTTATGACTGGAAAATATGGGAATGAGTTCAGAGGGAGCAGTAGGTACATGACTCGTATGTATGGAGCCAGAATGTAAATTCAGTGGAACGGGGAGGTCAATAACTTGGCACTCTGAGATGTCTCAAGGATTTTGTTTCAGACATAATACTTCTTCAGGAACTTGCCGTTGATGGGCAACATGAGCAAGTCTCCATTTTGTTTTACGAGGCGGTAGGCGCCGTTGGAGAATATAGTTTCGATGATGAACGGGCCTTCCCATTTTGGTTGGAATTTGCCGGCGGTTTTATGCGTCATAACCATCGGCCTCCGAACCGCCAGAACGAGATCGCCTACTTGGAATGTTCTGACCTTGACCTTCTTGTTGAAAGCTTCGGAGATTCTGGCCTGAAATAGTTCGATTCGATGTTGATTTAACAGGCGTTTCTCGTCTAGGGCCTCCAATTCCTGTAGTCGGCGATGGTGGTTTTCGTCTGTCGTCAACTGATGTATGAGGGCGACGCGGAGTGAGGGGATCTGAGTCTCTAATGGAAGAACTGCCTCGCTTCCGTACACCAGGGAGAATGGTGTGTTCCCTATGGCCGTTCGGACTGTGGTACGGTACGTCCACAAGCATTCATCGAGATTCTCGTTCCAGTCGCGTTTATTGGACGACACGAACTTCTTGAGTAGCTTGATTATGGTTTTGTTGAATGCTTCTGCTAACCCGTTGGCTTCTGGGTTGTAGGGTGTCGAAGCAATGTTCTGAATTCGATGCTTGTCGCAGAACCGATAAAATGTGTGGCTTGCGAACTGTGGCCCATTGTCGTGAATGATCCTTCGGGGCAGTCCAAAGCGGTAGATGACATGATGCTTAAGGAAGCTGATCACGTTTGAAGTTTTCACCTCTGCCAATGGGATGGCTTCCGCCCATTTGGAGAAGTAATCGGTGATTGCGAGTATGAGTCGGTGTCCTCTGGACGAAGATGCGGTAATTAGGTCGACGATGTCCATACCCCATGCTTCGAATGGCCAGGAGGCCACAGTCGGATGTAGGAATTCAGATGGCTGGTGGATGAAGTCGGCATGGATTTGGCAGGCTTTGTACTTTCGTGCATAATCTATTACGTCTGCAACCATCGTGGGCCAGTAATAGCCCATTCGGCGAAGGCGGTCTTGCAGTTTCGGGCCAGGTTGATGGGCTCCGCAGACACCATCATGGGCCTCGCGTACGGCTTCCTTGGCTTCTGTATTTCATAGACACCGAAGCAGCAACCCATCATAGGATCGACGATACAGCATTTTCGTCTCAGTATCATAGAAAAATCTGAGAGAACGTCTTCTGATAGAAGTTGCTTCCTTCGGATTCTCTGGCAGGATGTCGTATACTACGAAGTCGATGAACGGCTGTCTCCAGTCTGGTGCTTTGTCGACTGAAAGGGCGGAGTAGCTTTCAATGCATCGAATGTTATCCTTAGGACAGACCAGTTCACGGCCTATTATGTCGACCTGGTGACGAGCGTAATTTGGCACAGCTAGGGAAGCGGCTAAACCAGCTAGTGCATCAGCCTCAATGTTCTGGAGTCTGGGAACATATTCTATGAAGAATCCTCCCAGAGATGAGATGATATCGATTGCTATTCGATGATACGGGATCATGTCTTCGTGGCGGACCTCGTACGACCCCAAATCTGATTGACGATTAACTGTGAGTCGCCGTATGCTTCAAGATACTCTACCCCCAGCTCTTTTGCAAGTCGGAGGCCAATGACCAAGGCATTGTACTCGGCCACATTATTTGAGCAGGGCTCTGTGAGTGAGTAGGCCCGATTGATCACCAAGCCGGAGGGAGAAATCAGCACCACTCCAACTCCAGCGATGATGTTGCCTTTGGGTCCAGTTCTCGGAGCGCCGTCGAAGATCATTCGCCAGATGGCATCATGGGAGACTGCATTTGAACTGGTGACCTCGTCTGGTATTTTTCATATACCCTAGTCGTCTCCGAACCTGGATGGGCTGCTAGAAAGTCTGCCAGAGCCTGGCCTTTAACAGCCTTTTGCGGGACGAAGATCATGTGGTATGGTGATAGTAATATCGCCCAGGTAGCAAGGCGAGAGCTGAGTGCCCCAGGTTTGGTCATGAGGACCCTGAGGGGGTTGATCCGCGATATCACGTAGATGGTTTGTCCCATGACGTAGTGTCGTATCTTCTGGATTGCGAACACGAGAGCAAGGCATTCCTTCTCTACGGCCGTGTATCGGTATTCTGGCCCAATCATCTTCCGACTGAGGTAGTATATAGCTTGTTCGTGGCCCGCATCATTGTTCTATGCCAATAGGGCACCAAGAGAATGTTCCATAGCTCGCACATAGAGCAGGAATGGCTTCCCAGCAACAGGAGCTACCAGGACTGGAGGATTCGACAAATATTCTTTGATGTTGTTGAAAGCACGCTGGCATTCCTCATCCAATACGAAAGAGACTCCCTTCTTCATGAGATGGGTGAATGGTTGCCATCGTCCGGAGAGATTAGAGATGAATCTCCTGATGTAAGCTAGCCTGCCTTGGAGGCCTCGGAGTTCGCGGAGATTTCTCGGGGGACCCATCTCCATGATTGCCTTTGTTTTCTTGGGGTCGATGTGAATGCCCTGAGAAGTGATGACGAAACCCAAGAATTTCCCGCTGGAGACACCCAAGAATGATTTCGTAGGGTTCATCTTTAAGTTGTGTGCTCGTATTAGGTCGAACACTGTCCTGAGATCTTGCAGATGATCTTCTTTTGAACGACTTTTGACAGCGATGTCATCAACGTAGCATTCCACTGTCTTGTGCAAGTGGTCTCTAAAGATGACGCTCACAGCTCTCTAGTAAGTAGCGCCAGCATTCCTTAAACCGAAAGGCATAACGGTGTAGCAATATGTACCAATCGGTGTTCGAAATGATGTGTGCTTCTCGTCGTCAGGGAATATCTTGATCTGGTTGTATCCTGAGAAGCCATCCATGAAGGACATACGTTCGAAGCCGCAGGTGTTGTCGATCATAATATCTGTGATAGGGAGAGGAAATTCATCTTTAGGGCATGCCTCATTCAGATTTCGGAAGTCAATGTATATTCGGATCTTCCCGTTCTTCTTGAGAACTGGTACTATGTTGGCTACCCAGTCTGGATGCTGCTCTTCGCGAATGAAGCCGCTGGCTATCAATTTGTTGACCTCGGCTTCGATAGCATTCATGACATTAGGACGAAACCGTCTTTGCTGTTGCTTGACAGGTTTTGCATCCGGACGAATATTGAGTTTATGGAGTACGATCTCGGGGTCCAATCCTGGCATATCTTCATAGCTCCAGGCGAACACATCGATATACTCTTTGACGAGTTGGAGCAGCGACTTTCGCTCTTCATCTGTCAGACTCTGGCTGATGAAGATTGGTTTCGGGGAGGCTTCATCACCAAGATTAACTTGTATGACCTCATTCTCAGTGGGAGGTTCTCTTTGTTGGAAACGCTTTTTCTATTGTTCATCTAGCTGTTGGGCCCACGGCTCTAGCTCAAGGATTTTCGAAATGTCTTCATCTTCCTCATAAACGTCGGCAAATGCCATGTTGACTGACAAGACTTGTCGCAATACGTCTCCGATGCTGGTATCCGAGTTAGAAGTTGGTGACCCGGTCGAATATGAATGCCAGTCACATTCTTCATCTGAACTCTCAGGGGTCGTCGTGGGTGTTATATATCCTAATCCACATCGAGTCTTGCTACAGTAGTCCCGTAGTTTGCCAACCGGGATCGGGGGCTTCAAAGGTGATCGTCGTCCCGTACCGTAGTTCAACCCGGTGTCGTTTCCAGATTATACTCCTGTTTCTGCATGAGATATTTAGATTGGGGGCTATAAAGCTACAGAGGTAGTCTCCCGGCATCCGATCCAAGGTCGTCTTCTTCTATGGTGAAGGGATACGGATCGTCCTTCCGGCCGAAGATGATTGGATGGTCCCCAGCAGAGTCGCCATCGTGTTTGCCATGAAATATAAAAGAGCAGAACAGTTTTATGGGCGGACTGGACTTTTACTTCACGTTATAAACTCGCTTGTACAAAGAAAGCCTAGGGATGAAAACCTAGGTACAGCAATCTAAGTATAATTGTTTATTTTTGATTCTGGGGGGTGACGGTAGAGGCTCGGAAAAGCGACGGCAGCTCTGCCTTACTCCTTGGACGATCGGACGTAGCCTTGGCTCCTATAACGAGATGCTTGGCGTTGACGAAGAAATGCTCTTCTTGCTCTCCTCGTATTGCTCTTCTGGCTTCTCTCTCTCTGGATTGATCTCTGTGTATTTTTCTCTCTGATTATTGGGGAGCGTCTTCTGCTGGAGTAAGTTGGATTGTGGTGTAGACATTTGTCACCTGTGTGTGTAGGTGAGTGCTTATACCGTATTCCATAGCGTACATTGTACAAAGCTTATTAAGCTCGAGGTAGTTCAAAGATAGCCCTTTATTGATGAAGTAAGGTATCTTTTCTAGGGGGATTACATCATCTACGGAGGGAACATCAGTGTGGGCAGCCACATACTTGGCTAGCTCCGGTTCCTCTTCGGCTATCTCCTGTGTGAACGAAGACTGAGAGGACGACCTGGGGAGCTTGATCGTCAGCGGTTCAGTTGATGGAGCTGAGCGTGGAGTTGTTGGCAGACAAGCGACCCCCAGTTTGGTACTCGATGTGGGGCGAGAAGTGGCTGGTTCGCTAGAAGTGTCAGACCTTGCATCGGGGTGACGACCCTTCTTGGGAAGGCGTATCGTCAGTGGCTTGTCGGAGGGATTGAGCTTCTCCGTTTGGGGCTGACCGACTCTCGACAGTCTGATTGTTAGTGGTCTCATTGTGGATCTTGGCACTTAGCCAGACCTTGGTAGCCGGATTATCATCTGCTCTTCTTGTGCCGAGAGGATGATTGCGTCCTTACGGAGAGTGGCGGTAAGGGGTGCAGACGTGCCCGGTTTGCGAGCTTGGAGGTGGATCGTCAGAGGCTCTTCTGATCCTGTGGCTGTCTCGGTACTAGCTTGTACATCTCCTTCACCAAGATGCTTTTTCGATTTTTCGTACAGGCAGGAGTCTGAGTAGTAAGATTCGACCCCTTTGAAGGGATCGATATCAGCAAATTCCATCCTCACGAAGCCGTATTTGTCGACATATTTGAAGCACTGGTGCAGCGTGGAAGGCACGATCATATAATCGTGTATCCACGGGCACCCCATGAGGATGTTGTAAGAAGTGTCTGCATCGATGACGTAGCAGGTGACTTCGGATTGGAGGTCACCAATTTGACACTTCAGACGAATCTTCCCAATTGGATAGCTCCTGTCCGAATTGAAATCGCTGATGGCGGTAATTGTAGGCGTCAGGCAATGTATTAGGATGCGGAGATGATGTAGCAGACCCTTCGGAATAATACTTATGAAAGAGCCATGATCAATGTGCATCCGATCCACCTTTACGTCGCCGATGTATCCAGTATAGTATAATGGGTGATCATGCAGATTAGTTTTGATGAGGATATCCTGCAGAGTGAAGATGATGTTGGACATTGCTCCTGTGCAGGCGCTGTCTTGGAGATCTGCAGGCGGGTTTTCTCCTGTGAGATTAACTTGAGCCAGGTATGCGTCGACATTTTGGAGTGCATCGCTCAAAGCCGCACGAACATCCTTGGAGAGTCTCAGGAGCTCGTATAATGACAACTTGGCCGGTGTGTTGGCCAATTGTGCCAAGATGTCGAAGTTGTAGGGCCTCTCCAGCCCTTGGGCTGCCTTTTTTCGGAGGGATTTGTCGAAGCGAGTCTCCCTCGGCCTAGGATTGTCGGTCGTTGAAGGCTGAGCCGGTCCCGGAGCATCAGTTGTAGTGGGTTGATGATCTTCTGCTGGATTGTCAACCACAGGTTGGGATTGCGCCCCAGACCGCGTGACGACGGCTGTAGCTTCTTCGATGTTTGCCGAGATTGTGCGGCAGGATCTGATTTTTCCATTCTTTTTCTTACAGATAGAAGACGATATGTACCGAGTCACTTCCGATACCAAGTCTGGATGGATCCACATGACCTCCCCTCGTGATGTGGTGAGGGGCACCAAACCAGCAGCCTGATCTCGGGGAGGTGGAAGATTAGTAATCTCCATTGTCGCCAGAGGGATGGGGACCACCCCGTCTTGAGTTTCGATCGGAGGGAAGCTGCCGAATTGTACCGACACCATATTGGCTGCCACCGTTACCTCTTCGAAATCGAAGGCCAAAGCGTTCGAATCGATGAGGTTTTGGATGTACCATTTCAGCTGGTAGCAATCGTGTGTAGTATGATGGACGTAGCGATAATAATGGCAGTACTTTGGGTTCTCCATCTCTGCCGGCCGCGGTTCCCATCTTGGTGGAGGAAGCTGAATTTTGTCCCCTTGTATGAGCATGTCCAAGATGGGCTTGACGTGACCGTCTTCGAAGGAGTACGTGATTTGCGGCCATTATTTGTCTGCCGGCTTTGGCTCAGGTTTCTGTGCCGTGTCGGCCACCATAGCCTGCTTTCCCCTGCTGTCCTGATTGTTGGAGGGGCTACCCCCATTATCGTTGTTGGGACGCTTGCCCTTGTTCTCTTCGTCCGAGATGTGCAATCCCAGTTGGCGAGCCTTCTTCAATCGTTCTTCGACGCTTGTGGTGCTGATGATGAACGTTTTCCAGTCCTTGAAATGACTTTCGCCCATCCAGAGACTGATTATCGGGAGGAGTCTCTTTTGGCAAATTTCAATCAAGGAGGAATTTGGATTTCCAGAGAGCAACTTCATTACGGTTTGGCGGAACTGCTCGATGTTGTTCCTTGTCAGCTCTTTCTCCTCTTGGACGACGTCCATGAGGGTGGACATGGTGATGTCCTGTCGTACTTCGTAGAATCTCTCCAAGAATATGCGCTTGAAGCCGGCGAAGGAGTGGATGCAGTTGTCCGGCAGGTTGCGGTACCAGTCGAAGGCGACTCCTTCCAATGCCCCGATGAATAATCGTGTGAGAATGGCATCGTCATGGGGCAGATGGTCGATGGTGACCTCGAAGTAAGTGATGTACCGACTTGCCGAGGTCTTGCCATCATAAGGATTGATATTGAACGGCTTATATCTTGGTGGGAATGGAACATCCCTCCATGCAGTAGGGTACAATTGCCGTATTCTGAGGTCTTGCGAGTTTTCTCGAGCGTGGAACATGGCTCGGAGCTCCTGGACCTCTCTTCTCACTTCGCGTGCTTCGTCCACGGCAGTGGGGGCCGTTGTTTCCGGAGGATTATTGTCCGGGTTTGGTGTCGCCGAATTCGAGTCCGCATTGACCGCGGGACCCGCGCTTGTTTGGCCAGGCGTCCCTCCTTGCAGAGTTGGAAGGTCCACTTTAATCTCGTCTACAGACTTGACCAAAGCAAGCAATATGGCTTCGAGACTGTCGATGCGCTGGCGATCACTGGAACCACCTTGATTGCTGTCTGTCATGAATACCGTCTTCACATAAGGTGAGATAGACGGAGCGGTGGAGGAAGTGCCTCTGAATCGTATCCCTGTAGCGAGAAATCATCGGGGTATATGGGTATATTCCCTTCTGACTCAGATTCGGAAGGAACAGTACCCCCAGTCTCCGAGTTCGCCTCGTCATGGGAGTTGTGGACGTCCTCGGGGACGTCGAGGTTTATTGTATCTAATGGGAGAGTTGTCTCCCCTGGCTCGTCTTCTTGGAACATCGGATTGCTGTGGAGGCTCGGAAGGGTGCTACCTCCAGCCCCAGCAACCCCCTGCATTATGGACGACGAATCTCCCAATGTAGCAGCTTTCGTCTTAGAGCGAGTACCTTGGAAAACTCCGGTGGTGGGCACCCGCTTAGACGACAGTCTTTTAGTCGCAGTGGTTGAGATCTTCGGGCTGGGAACATTTGTCTTCTTCCCCCTTCCATCAGCGGGGACTTTTCGAGCAGAGTTGCAGGAGACGACGGGTAGTGCCTCGTCTTCTGAAGATGGTTGTTGCAGTCTTTAAAAGACAGACTGCCGGTCTTCTTGCATCGTCGTGTTATTGCAGCAGCAGTTGACGATGACTTGGGTGCAGTGACGTCCGTGGGAGGACTCTTTGAACCCCGATGCATCTTCTCTTTCCTTGCGTTTGTGGAGGATAGCCTCCCGCAAGTCACTTGCTTTTCTGGCTCGAGAATTCCGGGCACGCGAGTGTGTAGGCCTCCCGCCTGCTCCCTGATTCGAAGGTAGCTCGTATACTTGCCTTCGCTCGTTACTGGGAGATGCTTGATGACTATCCCACCCATTGGCCGCAGGGGGCATGGTACGAGTAGCCTTATACAACTTTCCATTAGAGGCCCGCGTGATAATCAGCGGGACGCTCCGATAGTCAGAGGTTGGGGCAGCTGACTGGGCTTGGTGAGCCCGCGCTGCCCTAGACTTCTTCCTTTTAGCACTTACGGGTGCGTAATAGAAAGAGTCCAAGTTGGATACCACAGAGTCTGGCTTATCATCCAGAGAACCATCAGGGTCAGGACCGCATGATAGACGGTCGAAGACTGATCGAGAGAAGCGTGGAACAGACGCTATGCGGCAAGGATTAGAAGCCGTGCAGGCTGTCTGCATGCGGCTGTCTTTAGCTGTCGGATGAGTTGTTCTTGTGCGACTAGGAGTCGCGACCGTGCAGGCTGGCCGTATGCGGTTGGTAATTGTGGCCGCATGGGTTTTCTGCAAGCGATTGACTTCAGTAACCATATAAGTTTCATCCATGCGATTGGCAACTGTAGCCGCATAAGCTATGCGGCTGACAGATGTGGTCGTGTGAGCTTTCTTCATGCGGCTGACGGATGTAGCCGCATGAGTTTTCTTCATGCGGCTAGCACCCTTATGCGGCTCGGATCGCATAGAGTTCCTCTTTGCCCCTGCAAGTCCAGCATCATAATGTTTTCTTCTACTGGACTTGGGGACAGCAAAGTCGTCTATGGTGTGAAGTGGGGCCGCAGGAGAGTCTTCTTCGCCGTCTTGAGCGACAGAGGGTGTCTCTGCGAGAGCTTCGGTAGGAACGAATGATCGGGGTCTCCACTCCTTGCGGGCCTTCTTCGTGCGGGCTCGCTTCTGGACCGGGCCAGCGCTCTTGTCGGAAAGCATTTCTTCAAACGCCTGTTGGTCGAGACGGACGACCATCTTCTGTTGCGTAGAGCCAAGCTTGGCTGCATCCGACTGCGTCACCAACTCCTCAGCCGTGGAGAAGTTTGTCTCCAGCAGAGTCACCATCGTGTTTGCCAAAACATATAAAAGAGCAGAACAGTTTTATGGGATGACTGGACTTTTACTTCACGTTACAAACTCGCTTGTACAAAGAAAGCCTAGGGACGAAAACCTAGGTACAGCAATCTAAGCACAATTGTTTATTTTTTGATTCTGGGGGGTGACGGTAGAGGCTCGGGAAAGCGATGGCAGCTCTGCCTTACTCCTTGGACGATCGGACGTAGCCTTGGCTCCTGTAACGAGATGCTTGGCGTTGACGAAGAAATGCTCTTCTTGTTCTCCTCGTATTGCTCTTCTGGCTTCTCTCTCTCTGGATTGATCTCTGTGTATTTTTCTCTCTGATTATTGGGGGAGCGTCCTTTTGCAAGGGAATAGCACCTTGCTATTTATAATAGTGGGGGGCATCATTAGGGTTTGCAATGATTGCCCATTCTCAAAGTGGCGGCGGCCTGGTAAATGATCAATCTGGGCCATTAATCTTGAGCATGAAGGATCTGGGCCATTAATGAGGATTATGCCAAATTATGTCAGTAATTAATGCTGATTGCAATAAATCCCCATCATGATGATTTGCTGATGTCCGCAAATCTAAATGAATCAATTTAATTCATTCTCTTGCCACGTGTCCCAAATTATTGGGATCTAACCTAAAATTTTATTATCTTTAGGACACGTGTCCTGTCATCGTTGTTGAGCCACATGAGAAGCGTTCGTGTTTGGGCCGCATGAAGGTCGTCATGACCGAGCCGCATAAAAGATTTCATGACCGAGCCGCATGAATAGTCTCTGTACTCGAACCGCATGAAGGTTGTCATGACTGAGCCGCATGAATATGTTCATGACCGAGCCGCATGGGGGTCTTCATGGTCGAGCTGTATTAGAGTCTTCATGGCCGAGCCGCAAGGATTTCTTCATGGTCGAGCCGCATGGGGGACCTTCATGATTGAACCGCATAGGCTTCTCTGTACTGGCCGTGTGAACTCGTCTAATCTGGCCGCATAAACTTGCCTCGAAGTTGTGAAGATTTTCTCCAGTTCCCTAGGAAGATATTGCTCTTGTGTCAGTCATTATGACTACTTTTTGTCAGTGCTGTCAACTGTCAGCTGTCAGCCGTCAGAACATAAATTGTGTTTGAATGACGTCGGGTACAGCTGTTCTAAAAACACACGTGGCTTCCCTCTGCGGGCCGCATGGAATCCACTCCAGCTGCCTATGTGTTTGAGCCGCATGGGACTCCTGAGCCGCATGTGGCTCCTTGGCCGCATAAATCATTTTTCTCCTTTTTTTCATGCTTCTACACCTTCGCCTTCGAACAACTGCAGGTAGCGATTTTGGATGTCGTCCTCGCGCTCCCAAGTAGAATTCCCTGGCGAGTGATGCTTCCATGCCACGCGAACCAATGGAATAGATTGATTCCGTAACACCTTCACTCGGCGATCGAGGATACCTACTGGTTGCTCTTCGTACGACAAACTCGGTCCAACTGTGATCTCGGAGTGATCAAGCACACGATTGCTGTCCGCCACGTACCTCCTCAACTAAGATACATGGAATACGTCATGTACTCCCTCTAGTGACGGTGGCAAGGCCAATCTGTAGGCAACCTCTCCAACACGTTCCAAGACATCGAAAGGGCCGATGTACCTTGGACTCAACTTGCCACGTACTCCGAATCGAATCGTGCCTCTAGTGGGGGATATCTTCAATAACACATGGTCACCCTCTTTGAACTCCCAGGGTCGACGACGATTATCTGCCCACTGCTTCTGACGATCCTGCGCTGCTCGCAGGTTGTCCTGAATCTTCTTCACTGTCTCCACTGTGCTCAAGACCAACTCGGGACCCAATAGCTGTCGCTCTCCTATGTCGCTCCAACAAACAGGAGACCGACACTTCCTACCATACAATATTTCAAACGGAGCCATTTGAATGTGAAGAACAGATGGCAACTCTAGAGGGGGGTGAATAGAGTTATAGTAATAACCAATTAAAAAATCAACTCTTTCACAATCTAAAATTAATCAGAGTAAATACGGAAAATAAATAAGGAGCAAAAGAGCATACGCAAACACAGCCAATTTTAACCTGCTTTCCCTCGTGGAGGACTAGTCCAGGCCTGAGAACTCTAGCTCAGGATTAAATCTACTATTTGTGAAATAGTAGTTACAGCCCGTGTCTTTACTTCAGAAGAGCACGTCAACTTCTTACAATGGATCGCAGTGGCAATGCTTGGAATTTTCCAAGCTACTTCTTGAACTCTTGCACAAGACTCCTAACTAAGAGATGCTGAGCACTCGAGACTTAGGAAACTTGTGGCTAGTAGATGAAGAAGGTATGGCTTATATTGAGCTTAAGAGAGAAGAGAAGAGAAGATTGGACGATTGAAAATGAGAGAATTCTTGGCTTATTTATAGGGTTTTAACAGGCAGAATTCGGCCAGAATTCTGGTAGAAATTTTCAAATATTTGGCCGTTGGACAACTAGCAACCAGCAAGCCCTAAAAATTAGGGTGCTGAGTTTTAGGGGACAAAGTTCGGCCCGAACTCTGTGTGGAGGCAGAGTTCGGCCCGAACTCTGTCTCTAGAGCACAGAATGGGTCCAAGGGTCCAGTGGGCTGATTTTGGATGTGGAGCTTTATGGATTTGGATAGGTTATGGGTTGAGTCTCAAGAGCCCAGCATAACTCAGCTTACAATCATTCTAGACTCAATAAACTATAAAAGTACAGACTCGAAAAAAATGACTCGCATCTGTAAAACTGAGCTGTCGTCGGGCTTGAGCTGGAAGTAGTCGTCGTGTGTCGTATTGAATTATCACAAGTATTATTTGGTCAAAGTTATCAATATTTGGTTGATTGTGACTTTGTGTCAACAATCTCCCCCATATTGATAATTGACAAAATAATAATTGTATATTCAATATCCATACCTGGACACATATAACGACATAGCTCCCCCATAGTTAGTGCCGAGCTTAAGAATAGCTCCCCCATAAACAATGCTGTGAATCTTGTTGGCCTGTTAATAATAGTCTTCCAAAAGCTCATATAAACCAAACAGAACAAAAATATACACATATCTCCCCCTTTTGGCATTTAGCAATATGAGATATATAAAGAATAACTGGCAAACACACCAAAAAGAGAAGTAATTGCATATAAACTAAGATAATAACCAAGAGTCATAAGAACATAGAAACTGATAATAGTTCTGCCAAAGTCTCAAAAGCACAACTCATAAGAAGTCTACTACAAATCAAGTACATAAAAGTAACTAAAGCAAAATGCATAAACATAATCTAAGATCCTCAGTAGCAGCATCACAAGTAGTGCATATCCATCATCGAGCATGATAGGGCCCGGCGTCGTCCGAAGCATCAGTAAAGAAGCGACGTGGGTCCACAAAAGCTGCATCCGGATCCATGTAGCGACGAACCCAAGGGTCATCGATACGGAATCCCTCACGACCTGGGTCTCGCTCCATAGGAATGGGCATGGAAGGATGATGAGACATGGAATACCGAATATCATGCAGCGAGTTGCTGATAGCACTCATATGCAAGGTAGTCCGATAGTCCAGCTGAGTCCATCGATCGTCCTCCAAAGTGAAGCGATCTCGGAGCATGGCCTGAAGAGACTCAAGAGTGGCAGGAGGAGGAGGAGGATCCTGTCCAAGAGGAGGGGCCTCTGGCTCATCATCAGAATGCTCAGACACTACTGGTGAGCCGATGGCCGCCTGAAGCCTCCTTGCCTTAGAGAGAAAGGCAGGGGCAGGTAAGAATGGACACTCATCAAGGGGTACATGGAACGCACGAAAAATCATAGGAAGGTATAATGCATAAACCAAAGATCTTGGTTTCTTCCTACAGTTGATCATCCAATCCATCATTGTGCGTGGAAGGTTAAAGGAAACATGAAAGTGGAGATGGTACAATGCTGAAATCTCAAAATAAGTGACTTCATCGGTAAAGCCCGCTTTGGGTAGAATGGTGTTGAAAATGATCCGATGAAGCTCATAGAAATAAGGATTAAGGAATTTTGCCAAAAGCTTACGAGGACGTGTGTTAGGGCTACACAGGTCATCCTTGAAGCTCTCTAGTGAAATCCCTTCGGAAAAGATAAAGGATCTAGCTTCAACAAGCTTTTTCCAAGAATTAGGCTCTTGAAGCTCAAGATATTCGGCCAATTCAAAATCATCAAAGGAGATATCAATTCTGGCAACTCGTGAATAAATATGAGTGTCATCATGGGTCAAGTTGCAGTAAAACATTTGAAAGGCACTACGATAAATGACCGAATTAGAAGTAACGAGTTCATCAAGACAAAGGTCATGAAATAGTGCATCATATTGTGAGAAAATGGTAAAGTTGATGGGGTATCCCGCAAATACTGAACGTGTCCAAAAATCACTAAACCAATCATTTGAGGCGTCTAGTGATACAAAAATTCGGTCGTCGTAAGTGTTTGGATCATTGGGACGAGGAGGATTGAACAACGGATGGATTTGTTGTTCAATGGCCGGTACAACGGGTGGTGCAACGGGCGGCTCAACGCGTGGAGGAGCATTCGACGAGGATGCTCCCTCTGTCCGAAGCCTCTTTCCGTGGTTGAACAGACGAGGGGCCATAACACAATAGATAATGAAAGAAATTGAGATATAGAAAAGTAAGGAATTATACCTCAAACTAGTGATAAACTATGGAAGAGAATTGAAAAATAAGCCTTCTCCTTGAGTTTGGGAAAGAATGGAGCACAAAAGAGGAGAAATTAGGGTTAGAGTTTTGAGAGAATTATGTTTGAGAATGTGGAAAGGTGGTAAGAAGAAAGGAGATGAAAGAGAAACCGAATATAGGGAAAGGGTTTCTCTTGGTCGGGTCAAATAATGACCATTGGATCAACAGTTTGATCAACGGCTGGGGCTGTTCCTGGTTCTGGAACAGTCGGACCGAATTCGGCCCAAATTCTGCTAGGAGCAGAGTTCGGCCCGAATTTCGGATCCTGGTCACAGAATGGGAATCAGGCAGAAATAAAAAATATTGGTTAAATAATAGACAAACCAATATAAGATATGAGTATAAAGATAGGAAAGACCCAATTAGTAAACAAAAGAATAACAGAAATTGATTCTGAAGCAGCAATATGAAATTGAAATAATAGTATTTCAGTATGTGATAAATAAAAATGAACCATATAATAAACACGGAATTATATCATAATTTAATATTTTGAAGCTGCCATGGGTTAGCTGTAGGGGCCGGATCCCAGCTAGCGGTAGTCCTGAGGACTAGTGCACCGTGTCGCTTAGGCTTTTATGCCTTGTTGTCAGAAGGACCCTTTCAACTTGTACCCATAGCAAGTTCATCATAATAGAATCAAGATATACTCGATATTTATGCAGGTTTATCATAATTTACAACAGCTTCATCTAAGATTCCAAGTTCACGACAAAGAAAATTGAAGCGCTCTTCGGATAATAGTTTTGTGAAGAAGTCTGCTAACTGATGATCAGTGTTAATAAATTCTAAGTTAATCGTGCCATTTTGCTGATGATCACGCAAGAAGTGGTGACGAATTTCAATGTGCTTCGTGCGTGAGTGACAAATGGGGTTCTTAGTCAGATTTATAGCACTAGTGTTGTCACAAAAGATTGGAATATGCATAAAAGATAAATTATAGTCTTCAAGGGTTTGCTTCATCCACAGAATTTGTGCACAACAACGTCCAGCTGCGATGTATTCAGCTTCTGTTGTGGATAGTGCGACAGAATTCTGCTTCTTGCTAAACCAAGAGACTAAAGCTTTTCCTAATAAATGACACGTACCGCTCGTACTTTTACGGTCGGCCTTGCATCCGACGAAGTCAGCATCAGAGTAACCAATGAGGTCAAATGATGTTGACTTGGGATACCATAGGCCCACTGTAACCGTATCCTTAAGGTATCGAAAGATACGCTTAACCGCAATCATGTGTGATTTCTTAGGATTTGCTTGATATCTAGCACACAGGCAAACGCTAAACATAATATCAGGGAGACTTGCAGTAAGATAGAGTAGACTGCCTATCATACCTCGATACTTACGTTGATCTACGGGTTTGCCACTATCATCTGGTTCAAGTTTGGTTGAAGTAGCCATAGGAGTGCTGATTGGTTTGACGTTGTCAAGTTCGAATTTCTTCAGCATGTCCTTTGTCTACTTCGACTGACAGATGAAGGTTCCATTTGACATTTGTTTGACTTGCAGTCAAAGAAAGTAGTTGAGCTCCCCTATCATGCTCATCTCAAACTCGGTCTGCATACACTTGGCAAAATCTTGACAAAGAGTTTCATCAGTAGAACCAAAAATAATATCATCTACATATATTTGTACTAAAAGAATAGTGTCTTTGAAAGATTTTATGAAAAGTGTAGTGTCAATTTTCCCTTTTGAAAAACCTTTCTCAAGCAAGAAATTGCTTAGCCGTTCATACCAAGCTCTAGGGGCTTGTTTGAGGCCATACAACGCTTTCTTTAGCTTGAACACGTGGTCGGGAAATTTATGATTTTCAAAACCAGGGGGTTGTTTTACATAAACTTCCTCCTTAATAAAACCATTCAAGAAAGCACTTTTAACATCCATTTGAAATAATTTGAAATTTTGAAAATTTGCAAATGCACAAAGCATCCGAATGGATTCTAATCTAGCAACAGGAGCATACGTCTCATCGTAGTCGATACCTTCCTCTTTGTTGTACCCTTGGGCTACTAGACGAGCTTTGTTGCGTGTGACTGAACCATCTTCATTCACTTTGTTTCTAAAAACCCATTTAGTACCAATAATCGAGTGATTAGCTGGTCTAGGAACGAGTTCCCATACTTGGCTCCTCTCGAATTGGTTGAGTTCCTCTTGCATAGCAGAAATCCAAAATTCATCATTGAAAGCTTCTAAAATGTTTTTAGGCTCAATTTATGAAATGAAGGCAGTGCTAGCACTAGAGTCTCTTAATGATGATCTAGTAGTTACTCCACGTGAAACCTCGCCGATTACTAAATTTTCTGGATGTGATGGTTTGAAAGAGAATTTCTTAGGCAAGATTTCCAGAGAATTTGTTTCGGTTGTGGTGTTCATTGGAGTAGACGTTGATGGCTCAATATTATCATCAAGAGTAGCTGCTGTACTGTTATCTTCATCAAAAGTCATATTTGTAGACTCTTCCATAATTAATGAGCGTTTGTTGAAAACTCTATATCCCTTACTCTTGGCAGCATAGCCAAGGAAAATACCGTCGTCAGCTTTGGCATCAAATTTGCCTAAGTTGTCTTTGGTGTTAAGGATAAAACATCTACAGCCAAAAACTCTAAAATAAAAAACATTTGGGGTTCTTCCAAACCAAAGCTCATAGGGTGTTTTCTTCGTAATGGGACGAATAAGTACCCTATTTAAAATGTGGCATGCTGTACTGACAGCTTCAGCCCAAAAGTATTTCGGAAGTAAAAACTTGTTCAACATGACTCTAGCCATATCGCCAAGAGTCCTATTCTTTCGCTCCACAACACCATTTTGTTAAGGAGTTCTTGGACAAGAAAGCTCATGATCAAAACCATTGGAATCACAAAACTTTTCAAAATCAGAATTTTTGAACTCGCCTCCATGATCACTTCGGATTCGAGTAATCATGTAGCCTTTTTCGTTTTAAACTTTCTTGACAAAAATCTTGAGAACTGAAATAGCATCACATTTATAAGTAAGAAAGAAAACCCAAGTAAATCTTGAAAAGTCATCAACAATAACAAAGGCATAGAGTTTTCCACCAAGACTGGCTACTCTACTAGGGCCAAATAAATCCATATGGAGTAGTTGCAGGGGTCTAGAAGTGCTTACATAGTTTATGGAATGAAAAGATGACTTGGTTGCCTTATTCAACTCACATTCGGTACATACGGTGTCCTTTTTGAATGTGATGTCGGGCAAGCCTCTAACTAGCTTCTTGGTCGATAGCCTGGATATAGTATCCATATTGGCATGACCAAGACGCTGGTGCCATAGTAACCGTTCATCTTCATGAGCATATAGGCATCTACCTGCATTGTTAGTATCTATAGACAAATAGAAAATATAAATATTGTCCTCTCTTACCCCTTCAAAAGCAATGTCTCATGTTGACCTATCATAAATAAGGCATTTGTTTTGTCCAAAGTTAATGTCATAACCATGGTCAGCAAGATGACTGATGCTGAGGAGGTTATGCTTTAACTCGATCACTAGGCAGACATCCTTTATTACGGGAGAGGGAGGATAACCAATAATACCATTACCTATAATATAACCTTTTAGGTTATTGCCGAAGGATACATATCCTTCTCTCTTTATCTATAGTGATGCGAAAAGATTTACATCTTCCGTCATATGTCGCGAGCATCCACTATCGAGAATCCACTTACTCTTAGTTGAGGAGGGAAGGTCCACCTACATCAAGAGTAGATGTGACCTTTGGTACCCAAGTTCTTGAGGGTCCTGAAGAGTTAGTTTTTGGAAACCATGCATATATCTTTCTATCTACTAATCTTCTAATTCTACACTGTGGTGAAATATGTCCATGTAAACCACAATAAGTACATGTAGCATTCCTATTTATATTAGGAGCATGCTGATGATGTTTATAAGCAGAATAATAAGGAAAAGTGTGATGATATGTAGATTCAGCATGGTGATGATGACTATGTGGAGTGGCATGGTGATATTGTCTATATGGTATGGCATGATAATTTTTATATGTAGAGTGATGTTGATTGTGTCTTTGTGCAACATGGTGATGATTGTATCTATGTGTAGCATGATGTTTTTGTGACATATGATGATTATTTCTACGTACATGTGGTTTATGTCCTTTGTGAAAGTGTGTGTACATGTAAGCATGATTGTGAGCAGCATGAGGATGACGTGGTTGACTAGTATGAGTGGTGTCATGCTTTGTGTGTGTCTCATGTGATTGGGTTTGAGGTTGAGCAACCTGTTTTCCCAATTTAGTCTCTAGTTTCTTAGAGACAGCTTGCAATTCAGTAATCTTAGCATTCAAACCATGCATCTTGGTAATAGTAATCTTGTGTCTGCTCTTTTCTTCTGCAAGCTCCGTGTTGAGTATTGTAATTTCTTGTGTTTGTTGCTCAATACGTGCCTCGACATCATGTAAGCTTATTTTAAGCTTAGATACCTCATCAGTGACATCCATGGGTGTAGTATCTCTAATGTTATCAAGTAATAGAGAAAGTCTTTGTATTTCGACTTCATGACTTTTGATTTTGTCTTTGGCATGTTTGTATTTACCAATGACCTTTTTGTGATCACTAAGTAAATCGGTGAAAGCATCGCCAAGTTCATCAAAAGTGAAGTCGTCAAGAGTTTCGTTTGATACCTTGTCGGACGTCGCCATTAGGCACACATTAGCTGAATCTTGAGGAGAGTTCTTTTCTTCCTCGGGGTCACTAGCTTCGCTTTCATGCCAAATACTTGTGTTGGCATATTTCTTTGAGGAGGTCTTTTTGTATGGCTTCTCATAGCGGTTGCTCTTCTTCAAGAATGGACAGTCTTTTCGGACGTGTCCAGTCTTCTTGCAACCGTAGCAAGTTGGCTCTTCTTCTCCATCTTCTTGTGGTTACTTCTTTCTTCGATTAAAGTGAAGGAATCTCTTGAAGTTGTGGACCATGAGAGCTTGATCATCATCTTCTGAGTTGTCGTCATCCGTCTCTTCGGGTTCAGCCCTCCGTCGGTGAGCTTTAAGTGCGATCTCCTTAGCCTTAGCAGCAGGCTCTTCGAAGTCCTTGAGGTCAAGCTCATGAGTCATTAGCTTTCCCATCAAGGTCTCCATAGACATGGTTGTGAGATCATTTTCTTCTATGATGGCTGTCACCTTAGGGTTCCAAATTTTTGGTAGCCCCTTAAGTAGCTTGCGAATCTTCTCGTGATTTAAATATTGCTTCCCAAGCGAAGACAGGGGGTTGATGATGTCGAGGAATCTTGTGAACATTTGCGTGATCGTCTCGTTTGGCTTCATCTTGAAAGCCTCGTATTCTTGAGTGAGACGGCTTATCTTTGATTCCTTGACTTGGGTGGTTCCTTCATGCGTCACTTCTAGAAGTCTCCATACTTCGTGAGATGTGGTGCATGTAGATACCCTGTTGAACTCATTCCTGTCTATAGCACAGAATAAAGCATTAATAGCTCTCGCGTCTAGACTTGCCTATTTCTTCTCCTCGTCAGAATATTTGTCATGCGATTTCTCAACGAGATCGCCATTGACAACTATTCTGGCAGGCTTTTTGTAATCGTCAGTGACGATAGTCCACAGGTCAAAGTCTAGCGACTTGAGATAAAAACTCATCCTTGTTTTCCAATACGTGTAGTTAGTTCCATCAAATAGGGGAGACCTATGAGTGGACTGTCCTTCACCGTGATTGGAAATCAAGGATTGTGTGGTTGCCATAGATCAGCTCTAGGATGTAAGTCCTTGTAAAAAGAACAGAGCTCTGATACCAATTGAAGAACAGATGGCAACTCTAGAGGGGGGTGAATAGAGTTATAGTAATAATAACCAATTAAAAAATCAACTCTTTCACAATCTAAAATTAATCAGAGTAAATGCGGAAAATAAATAAGGAGCAAAAGAGCATACGCAAACACAGCCAATTTTAACCTGGTTTCCCTCGTGGAGGACTAGTCCAGGCCTGAGAACTCTAGCTCAGGATTAAATCCACTATTTGTGAAATAGTAGTTACACCTCGTGCCTTTACTTCAGAAGAGCACGTCAACTTCTTACAATGGATCGCAGTGGCGATGCTTGAAATTTTCCAAGCTACTTCTTGAACTCTTGTACAAGACTCCTAACTGAGAGATGATGAGCACTCGAGACTTAGGAAACTTGTGGCTAGTAGATGAAGAAGGGTATGGCTTATATTGAGCTTAAAAGAGAAGAGAAGAGAAGATTGGATGATTGAAAATGAGAGAATTCTTGGCCTATTTATAGGGTTTTAACAGGCAGAATTCGGCCAAAATTCTGGTAGAAATTTTCAAATATTTGGCCATTGGACAACTAGCAACCAGCAAGCCCTAAAAATTAGGGTGCTGATTTTTAGGGGACAGAGTTTGGCCCGAACTCTGTGTGGAGGCAGAGTTCAGCCCGAACTCTGTCTCCAGAGCACAGAATGGGTCCAAGGGTCCAGTGGGCTGATTTTAGATGTGGAGCTTTATGGATTTGGATAGGTTATGGGTTGAGTCTCAAGAGCCCAGCATAACTTAGCTTACAATCATTCTAGACTCAGTAAAATATAAAAGTACAGACTCGAAAAAAATGAGTCGCATCTGCAAAACTGAGCTGTCGTCGGGCTTGAGTTGGAAGTAGTCGTCGTGTGTCGTATTGAATTATCATAAGTATTATTTAGTCAAAGTTATCAATATTTGGTTGACTGTGACTTTGTGTCAACAGAATGCTCGCTTGATAGCTATTGTTGTAGGAAAACTCAACAAGATGAAGATGGTCCTCCCACGAACCGCCAAAATCAAGCATACACGCTCTCAATATATCCTCTAGCGTCTGAATGGTACGCTCCGACTGGCCGTCTGTCTGCGGATGATACGATGTGCTAAACTTCAATCGGGTGCCCAAACTCTCTTACATGCTCCTTCAAAAGTGCGAGATGAATCTCGAGTCACGGTCCGACACAATACTAACAGGCACACCATACAATCTCACAATCTGCTCCATATACATCTCTGCCAATACCTCTGTCGACTGGCCCACTCTAAAAGGTAAGAAATGGGCTGACTTCATAAGTCTATCAATAATCACCCACACTGCGTCACGTCCTCTAGGACTCCGAGGAAAACCCGTGACGAAATCCATAGTAATGTGCTTCCACTTCCACTCGGAAATGGGTAGCGACCACAATAATCCGGCCGTCCTCTGGTGCTCCGCCTTTACTTGCTGACATACCAAGCACTTGGCAACGAAATGAGCTATCTCTCGCTTCATTCCATGACACCAATAATATTGTCGCAAGTCACGATACATCTTGGTCCCTCCGAGATGAATAGAGTAAGTCGAACTGTGAGCCTCGGTCATCAGCTTCTGCCATAGATCTCCATTGGGAACATAAATGCGATCACCACATCGCAATGTCCCATCGGTGTGGATCCTCAATCCTGTCTGCTCTCCTGCTTCATTCATCTTCTTGAGCCGTCGAAATCTAGCGTCATTGGGCAATACTGCCTTGATGCGCTCTACTAATGATGATTGTACCTGGAGGTTGGCTAATAAGCCGTCTGCTCCAGGCAATACTACCTCAATACCAAGCTGCTCCAAGTCTCTAATCAACTCTTTTTGTGTAGTCAAAAAATGTGCCATGGGCTTACGGCTTAATGCGTCTGCCATGACATTAGCCTTGCCCGGATGATAATGAAGCTCAATCTCATAATCCTTCATCAACTCCAACCAACGTCGCTGTCGCATATTCAACTCCTTTTGTGTGAACACGTACTTGAGGCTCTTATGATCAGTGTAGATATCAACCTTCTCACCGTACAAGTAGTGTCGCCATAGCTTCAAAGCAAAGATAACCGCTGCGAGCTCTAGATCGTGGGTCGGATAATTCTTCTCATGCACTCTCAACTGTCGCGATGCATATGCTACTACCCGACCGTGCTGCATCAATACACATCCTAATCCCTTTCCGAATGCGTCGCTGTAGATCACAAATCATCCTAGGCCCGATGGTAGTGTCAAGATCGGTGTTGTGGTCAATCGCTTCTTCAACTCTTCAAAAGCGGCTTGACACTCGTCTGTCCATACAAACTCCTGATCCTTGCAAGTCAATCGAGTCATGGGCCCCGCTATTCGAAAGAAATCTTCTACGAACCGTCGGTATTAACCCGCAAGTCCGAGGAAACTTCTCACTTCAGAAGCTTTTGTGGGAGCGGGCTATGATTTGACTGTTGTGATCTTCTCTGGGTCTGCCGATATACCATTGCCCGTAACAATATGACCAAGGAATGATACTTCCTTGAGAAAGAAATCATACTTGCTAAGCTTCGCAAAGAGTCTCTCGTTCCTCAATGTTCCCAAAACTATCCATAGATGCTGTTCATGCTCCTCTTGACTCTTGAAGTAAATCAAGATATCGTCTATAAAAACTACTACAAATTTGTCCAAGTACTGGTGAAAGATCTTGTTCATTAAATTTATGAAAACTGCGGGAGCGTTGGTCAAACCGAAAGGCATGACCAAGAACTCGTAGTGTCCATACCTCGATCGAAAAGCCGTCTTGGCAATATCTTCCTTCCTAACCTTCAATTGGTGATAGCCCGATCGTAAGTCAATCTTGGAGAATACTTTTGCTCCACTCAGTTAATCGAATAAATCGTCTATACGCGACAAGGGATACTTGTTCTTCATCGTCACTGCATTCAACGCTCTGTAGTCAATGCACATGTGCACTGTCCCATCTTTCTTAGGCACAAAAATAATGGGTGCTCCCCATGGTGACGTACTGGTACGAATAAATCCCCTAATAAGTCATCAATCTGCGTCTTCATCTCTACCAACTCCTTGGGTGCCAGACAATATACTCGAGATGAAATAGGCTCGGCTCCGGGAATAAGCTCAATAGAAAACTCAATATCTCGGTCAGGTGGTAGTCCTGGCAACTCCTCGGGGAATACATCCTCGAACTCGGTGATAATAAGGTGCTGAGGGGTATCATGCATCATCATATGAGTCCCCGATGTAGGTGCATCACAATTATCTTCGTCTTCTTTGGTGAACTCGAACTCTGCCGCATTCGGTGGTCTAAAGATAATACTGGCCCTATGGCAGTCTATGAGAGCAAAATGCTGGCTCAACCAATCCATTCCAAGAACCACATCAAATGTCGGCATAAGGAATACAAGAAGTCGTGCCATTATCTCTCTGCCATTTAGCACTATAGGACAAAGTCTACAAATACTACTAACAGGTACAACTCCTCCTCCAGTGAGGATTTTAACATTCTTAGCTAAGGGTGTAATAGGAATGCTGTGTCTAGTAGCAAAACTAGTGGCTATAAATGAATGAGTGGCTCCAGTATCAAATAGTATAATAGCAGGAAAAGATACAACTAAAACCATACTTGCTATGACCTCTGTCTCTGTCTCTACATTCTCAACAGCTAGAGAGAATGCCTTTTCTTGGTTCTGTCCTGGGCCTTGAGCTCTGGCCTTGTTGTACTGTGCTGTCTGTGGAGGTAATGGTGGACGAGGTGCTGGGGCTGTAGGCCTCTGGGCCTAATGTGCCTGAACTAGAGCCTGCTGCTCAGGACAATCTCTGGCCAAGTGCTGTCCTGATCCACATCTCAAACATAAGCCCAAACGAAGTCGACAGTCATCTCTAATATGCCCTTGCTTCCCGCAAAAGTTGCAGGTGGGCTTCTGATAAGGTGTGTGCCTCTGCTGGTACTGTCCTATAGTCCTCCTGATAGGTCTACTATGAGTAGCTCGGGCTGGTGTAGCTGCTGGTGTATGATGCCTCGATGTCTGCTGCTGTTCCTTGCGAAGAATCTCCTGATCACGAGCTTCTTCCAAGACAGCTGAATGGGAGACTCGAGACTGGGTAGTCGTATAAGACTTGAGCTCTGGTGCAAGCCCCTGGTGAAATCTCCTTGCCTTCTCTAACTCTGTCGGAATCAATCCCGCACCAAATCGACTCAGACGATTGAACTTCGAGTCATACTCATCAACTGTCATATTCTCTTGCTTCATATGTAGGAACTGGGCGTAGAGATCATCTCGAACATGAATAGGGAAGAATCTCTCATAAAATGCATTATAGAACTGCTTCCAGGTGATCCCAGTGCCTAATCGTCTCTCTTCCGCCTTCCACCAGTGGTGAGCATTGTCTTCTAACAGTAAGTCCACTGCTGTCATCCAATCTCGAGCTGGCAACTGGGATGCCTTCAGTAGCTTCTCGGTACTAATAAGCCACTGTGACACCTCTAATGAATTCTTCGTCCCTCTAAAGTCCTTGGGGTTCATATCTGTGAAATTCTTGATAGAGCCTTCATAGGGATGCAGAGCCGGTGCCGGTACTGGTTTTGGAGGTGGTGGTGGAGGTCTAGCCATAGCTGCCACCATCGTCTGTCTCATCAGCTCAGTCTGCTGCCACTGAGCCTGCATCATGGCATACATAAACTGAGTAATAGGCCTCCCATCAGTCGGTGGTGGAGGCATCTGAGGTCCCGACTGTGGAGAAAACTGCTGAGGGAATGGTGGTGGAGGAGGTAGTGGTACATTCCCTCCTGGTGGCATGGTAGTAGTCTGTCCTGCCTGGCTGCCTGGGGGTGCTGCGACCTCTGGGTACTCCGTCGTCGGTGTCGTAGTAGGCTGCGACAGTCCTGGCTGGTAAGGTGTTGCTGGAGTCATGGGAGGATTATGTCCTTCCGAAGTAATCTCCTCACCAGATGTGAGGGCCAAGGCAGAAGTGCGTCCGCTTCGTAGATTCATACTGTTGGCACAAGGAAGATAAGTTTGATATTAGGAAAGATTAGATATGAAGTAAATCGAATAATCAAGGAAGTTTCGAAAAGATTGGAAGTTAAGGGATAGTAGTAGTTCTGGATGAGATATTCCTATTCCAATATGCAGGCTTGTTGGGCACAGTCATGTAACCCAACAATATTAAATTGGACCTGCATGGGCTACCACAAAAATATGTAACGTCCCAGTCCCAAAATACATAGGACCAAGTACGTGAACATGCCAGCTGCACATATACGAAGAATACTCCAATATATAGAATCCTTGCATATGCACATCAGCTGTAAATAAATAATCACAGGCCAGAATAACATATCTAATCTCATCACAGCTCAACACAGAAGATAATAAAGTCCAAATAAATAAATAATAGTATCAAAAGATAGCCGGGTGAACATACTCACTCCAAACAGCTATGAAAAATAGTCTCACAAGATCGGAGTCCGACCTCCGCAAAATAGAAAGAAAAAGAGGTGTAAAATAATGTCTACAACTGTCTCAGATAAGAAATAGACTAGAAGTCATAAGGCACTGCCTCATCATCAATGTAGGATAGCTCCAATGCCGCTCCGTACTCCTGCAGAAAATCGTCTAAACCTGGAGAGATAACCAGGTCCTCAAGGGACATAAAAAGATACAAAAAAATACTATGCCATATAAACTGTGATAATATAATAAGAGAAAAAAGGTATGCATGCAACCGGGTTCCTGACTATTCTACTGTGAATATGCAGTTGAGATACATTCCTTCGACGCATGAGCCCTGGCTGAATATAGGATCTGGTATAGTCCCCTCTTGGGCACCAGTGACCATGAGCATGTCGTTGAAAAATGACAGTGGCCAACCTGAGAGGCTCATACCCGTATCTCCAGCGGAGCTTCCGGGTTACAAGGGAAGTGCAATCGAAGCCCATACGTCAGGTAATGTTCTCCCCACCCAATGCCTAGTATCATCATCTCCATGACTGATATTTACCTCTAGTAACCGCCAAGTCTTCTAGCATGCAATTCTATTGGCAGTTACCCCTATCCGTCGCACGCTCCATATATACGTATCGGTGGCCAGCCGACTATGCAGATACGTGTCCTATATGTGACTCACATCACGTGATACAACAAGTGTCAAGGCCGTATGAGATATACCAATACCTCAACATCAATGGGTGGTCAATAAACTAAGTCAATGCAAGAGAATAAATAAAGCAAAAAAAACGACCGATAGAGTCGCTTGCACCCAAGTGTGACTTGGACGCACAGTTTAAATATCACAAAATAAAATACTAAAAATAACAACTGAAAATAAGAATATAATAATCACAGAGTAAGGTGGCAAGGTATCTTGCCTGGTGGTACAAAGTAGCAAGTCCAAGAGTAGCAAGTATCAGCACCAAAACTCACAAACCACAGATGACTCCAAATGCTGAAACAAACATCAAAAATGATCTCAGTGAAGAAGATATACCTAGGAAACGCCTGTCCAAAAGTCAAATTCTGGAACAGGGGCAAAATCATAATTTTGGGTCAAAACGATGTCCGCCGTTGGACCCGCTTTGCACCGAAATGCGTGCCAAAGTTTACGGTCTCTAAAGTCATCAAACTACATGTCTACGGTTTCAGTTTGAGGAGAGTAACTCAACGGTATGTCCAGTTTTGGATTCCGAGGAGCCGTGTACAAAATCGCCCGTTTGAGTGGGTCGCGGGCCCGCCAAAAAGGGGTTCCGATTCGACCTTCGCAGAATCGAACCAAACTTGCCATGCAGGACCAGAATTTTGATCCGGACCTGTTGGCACAAGTTTCGTCTCAATCCGACGACTGTACACGAAGTTATAGGCAAGTTTGCAAAATGTCGATACGGGGGTATCTCGACGGATATGCGTTGATTTCGTCGCGCACACGCAACGAAATCGAGTCCCGTCATTTCCCACATGTCGATAACGTCCATACGCGCCTTTCGATGCATATAGCGCACGACCACGTCGCCCGGTTTGTCGGGGCGTACGTCGTATCGGAGAAAATTCTAAAATTAACACTTTAGAAAACAGTTTTTCGCCCAACTTCAATATCAGTTTATTTCTTACACGTTAATCCAAACAACGATCCAGAAGATGCGTTGTGATCTCGGTTATGTTGTCTCTTACTGCCTTCAATTAGTTTTTACGGAAATTTAATGGACAGCGAGAAAAGTGGCCGACAAGTTGGCGTTTCAAAACAGTTTTTAATATTCAGAAAAGTGGGTTTTTCTCCAACTTCGTCTCGATTTTTCGAGCAAGTTGGATGGCCATGTCAAAATACACATGAGGGATCTTGAAGAGGGTCATGAGGGCTTTCTACACGAATTTACGGATCTAAAACGGACTAGAATCGAGAGAGAAATCAAACGGAGAAGTTTGGTACCTTGAGTGGGAAAACTGCTCCGTGGGTAACGCGGGGCTGACTTCCGATGCTCCGTTCGTCACGCACAAAGCTCCGTCACTGGTGAAACGAATTCGTAGGCGAAGAGGGTATGATCAGCCTCAACTTTCGTTTTGGAAGATTAGGGTTTAGAGGTCTGTGGAGAAACTTATATATATAACAAGTTTGGACTTAACCTAATACTAATAGGATTTATAAAACAAAACCCAAGTTTGCTCGGCTCACGGGATGAGCTTGGTGAGGGCTGCTTAGCAGCGGAATAGAGGTGGGTGGGGGCCGCCCACCTTAAGTGGGGGTCTCATTTCTTTTTTTTTCTTTTTTTTAAACAATTGCTAATAATGCCCCCACTAAGCCATAACAGAACCTGGCCCGCCCCTCCCTTTCTGGGTGTGTGGCCGAGGCCACTGTTATAAAAAAAAAAATTATAACTAATTTATATATATATATATATATATATATATATATATATATATATATATATATATATATATATATATATAAAATTATATAATTATATCTTTTAAGCTATAAAAATGTCTAAAAAAATCACAATAAATTCCTAAAAAATCCTAGATTCTAACATATTGCTTATTTAATAGGAATACGCACATGCACGCATATAATAATATATACACACACATACATTAATTATGCTATTAAACTAGTAGTGAATAAATCCATAATTAATGAAATGCTTAACGAAAATTAATTTAAATTATAAAAATCAATTATAAATTATGGGGGTTTACAATATTGGCACATATGATTGCCCATTGCCAAGTTCACATTACCCTATATATATATATATATCACTCACCCTTTATATGCATGTATATATTATATGAAAATTACTTTATATTATAGGCATTTAGCCTATGTGAGCCTATGTATATTATATGTATATATCTACTTGTGTGTGTGTGTGTGATTGCTTGGTTTGCATTGTACTTGTGTTGGTGTGCTAGTATAGGTTTGGTTAGGCCTACTGAGACTTGTTGGACTAGGATTGGATCTAGTATGGCTTAGTTGACCTAGTTTGACTAGTGTAGTTGACTAGAGTTGACCAAGAGTTGACTTTAGTCTAGAAGGACCTAGACATCATGTAGAATGCATTGTAATGTTCAATTATACCATTCTAGACATGTTGTGATCTGTGTTGCTCTATTTAGGAATCATCTTCTTTGTCTCGACATCTATACTCACCAGATACTCAAGATGTTAGGCGAGTACATTCTCTGACTGTTTTATACTTGCCAAAACTTATATTCTTGCTCTAGATTACTTTACTTGATGCGGTCACGTTGGTAATACGGATTGGTACTATATGAATCTTTTTATGAGATGTTATCGCCCTCGGGAGTATCGGATACTTCATCTCATGTGTGTTTCACTTACATCATGTATCTCTATGCTTTCACTATTCATGTATCCTCTGGTGAATCATGTATCCTCATATTCACAGAGCCCTCATGAATCAATTTCACGTGCTCTCGTTTATTAGGCAGTGAAATCATGAATCTTAACATAACATGTCTCGATCCTTGTGTATTGATTGGGGATAGGGAAGTAGAAATAGTCATGTGAATAATTCTAAAGTAGTGTAGTCATGAATCAACTCTGTAGTGTAGCCATGAATCATTTCCAGCTGTTCACATGTCTATCTAGTACTCTGAATCACTAGTCACTGATAGTTCTCTACTTATAGTAGATATTTCTATTACAGTTACATCTTTTACTTCATGTACATTCTTCTAGTTATTCATGTATCTTATTCTATTACATGCTTTATATTTTTCTGACATGTTATAAACTGCGTGAGATGTATTGTGCTCGTTCTTGTCCTGACTGGACATGTTGAAAATATTACAGATAAGACCGAGGGTTCTGTACCACCTGCTATGGAGCACACACCTAGATGATATCTTTGGGTTGGACCTTCAGGAGGAACCAATTATAGCTGTGGATACCATCCTTTCATACTAATCTAGTTAGCTAGTTAGTATCTTATTTTTTTCATGTTGTCTTGTTTATTTGGACTTAAAGATGTATTAAACTTGGTGGTTGTTGTTGTTGTTGTGTCGTCTAGACACTTAGACTTATTCTCTTCTGTCTGTACTTCACTTGGTTTTATATATCTATCTTATCATGCTATTATCCATCTTTAGATTGGTGATTGAGTTGTATCTTCTGTGATTGGCCTCCGTTTGGAGAGTATATCATATTGTACTTAGTTGTGATGATAACCTAGAACAACGTTCTACCACCGACACTGCGGCGTAGGTTGGACGTACCCACTTCTCGTGCCCCTACACAGGGTACGGGTCGTGACACGTTTTTAGTGGTAGCCCATACAAGTCTCGACAGTCGCATTAGTACGATGTCGTGGTAGTGTAATGATTAGTTATACTGCTACGTGCCTGCGATAAGAGATAAGGAATAGGTTTTAGAATGAGAAGATACTCAATCACAGTTAGAATTCTTTGAGAGATTCCTGGAATGACCATTGAGAATCTTATTATAAACTATCTTAAAATTCGATTCTGATAGTTTCTGTCTACCTTTCTTGTTCGTTGATGAATTTGATTCTTGGTGTTCATTGTTGATTTAATTTTCTACCAAGATAAATTATATGGACTAGGTCACCTCAGTTATGGAATCTAGAGTCTTCTGCATTCATATTAGCTGGCATGGTGAGGACATATAGTCTAATTTTGGATGTATTTCTCGGGTGTAGGAATAATATATTTTCGCAGCCAAGCTAGCGGTAATGCAAAAAATTTAAATACCATGATTCTAGAGGTATGTGCCTTAGTTACGGACTCTATGGTTTACCGTAGCCTTGCTTACTAGTATGACGAGGATTCTGAGTGTCATGATTTTGGACAGACGCATATGATTATCATATTATATCTTGAGAAGGTTCTTAAAGCATATCATCTCTACCTTTCATTTCACTCTTTATCAAAAAAAATGTTTTGTTTCTTCATCAATTAACTTAGGAGTAGGGATAGTTTTAGTTATTTATTCTAATTAATTATAGAACTTCATTTAGTTATAATTCTTTTGTAATATAATGATTTATAGCTTGTATTAGAGTTTATCCTAGAAATGATAGTCTAGTTTTGATATTAGAACAATAAACCTTGTAGTTAAATCTTTGTTATTTATGATTACCAGTTTTCACATAGGATGTTAGTCTGCTCAGGAGGTAGTGACCCCTCCGACTGATCAGAAGGACAGTAGGATGTATATTGATGGTTAGAACAGTAATATTTCATAGGTATACTTTAGAAGTAACAAGGATATTCGAGGTCGGTTTGTTTTGTGAACTGGAATAATTTTAGGTTGTTGATTCTCGAGATATTTCACTTAAGATTGTGATGCTAAACTTAGGAATTTAGGAATAAAGAAGAGAATTTAACTGTAATACGATGATGATACAAAATTGAAGAAGATATTGGTAAGAGGATGACTAGAAACAGAGTGAACACAAAGATTTTGAATTATAGGAAAATTTTAAAGATTTGGTGGAGATTTTAAAATTTTAAGAAGAATGATATTGAAGGTGTATGTGAAGGAAATATGAAGGTTGATAAGTTCCTGCATGACATAGTAGTATTAGCTTCAAATAATTTCGAGGACAATGATTTGAACAAGTTTGAGGATTTTATAAACTTTGATTTAGAGATTTTTTATCCAAGTTAGGACAAGGTATAGGAATTTAAATTTTGGATGATTAAGTTGATAGGGGAGAATAAGATCAAAAAGAAGGAGGAAGAATTTTAACAAGAGCATGATTCTTGAGAAATGCCTTGGGGATTTAGGCCCCGCCTCCAGGAGGGAGTTCTAGTCACCAGACCTAGTTGGAGGTGAGTTCTGACCTAGACCTTAGCAAGTCTTTGATGAATTGATGCACCCTACTATTGTTTGTATGATTTGATACCTTGTGACTGCCTAGTGCTGTAATATGACTAGAATGTCTAGATGGAAACCCTTGAGTAAGCATTCTAGATAGACGAATGTTCCTTCTGTGACTTTGATTTTCGGAGCGTCAGAGATGTAAGTCTCTGGAAACTTCCTTCATGGGTTTATAGTAGACAAGATTATCTTCATACTGATATATCATGTCCCACTCAAACTTGTTCCCTTGTACTACTTTTGCATCGCAACTTACAACTCAATTTAGGCCATTTAACCATTCCCACTTTAATTATGATTACCATATGCACATTGCCATGACTTTTAATTTATGAGCATAAGACTAGTTGTTTTCTCAAAACCAACTTCACCTGCATAACCTATACATGACACCCTATACCCATGATCTTCGTGTCCCACTCAGACACATCATCTTGTGCTTCATTTGCTTCACAAGACTTTTCTGACACAAAACCCCATCTTGATTTACCCCATGGATTCGCTTTTATTTTCGACTCGAATTAGGGACACCTTTTCGACCTAAACCTATCGAGCCAAATTTTGGACACTGTTTCACTTAACAAAATGCCTAAAAATTGGCTTTTGAAAGAAAACGAGAAAAAGTACAAAAGTACAAGTTGTTCTGGAAAGTATTGCTATGGAAGTCTGATCTGAGAGCGATCACTTTGTTCCTTGGACCATACGATGATGATGAAGAAAACTGCTTAAAGAAGACGAACAATCGGAAGAACTAAGTCACCGGAAAGGTATCGAGCAACGGCACTGATGGCACAGTCGAATGCTTTTTTGCTTTGCTTCACCCTGTTCTTGAAAAAAAGTTGAAGAAATGCTTCTGGGAATATTACTCTGAAAGTATGAGTTTTCTCAAAATCTCCTCTCATGTCTCTCTATTGATCTCTTGATGTTGTCTATGTGAAAATAAGTCTATTTATAGACTTAACCCTTTGTTCGTAAAAAGCAACAAAATTGGGTCTCTATGCGAGTAACTATCACCCACGATATAAATCATCCTCTACGCACGTTGACACGTGTCCCATATAGAGTTTTGATCTCTACGCATGGTGATATTTGTCCTACTACTTCAACCAAATGGGGAGAGCACGTATACACGTTCCTCGATAAGTGTGGCATGAAAACCACGTAAGAAAACCACGTTCTCATGTAGTCAGGAAAGCTCGGGCGTAAAAATGACCAAAAATACACTCCCTACGTAAAGTAGCAGACTGGGCGTAAACTAGCTCAAAATAGACTTCTCGCATAAAGTGGCTGAAAAGTAGCCTTGAGCGTAAAATTAGCTCAAATAAACTTTACGCCCACAATAACTTTGAGCGTAAAAGCTCGAATAGCTATCGTGCGTAAAAGAAGCAGTTTTACTGAGCGTAAAGTAGCCCATCTGCATACTAAACGACAGTATTGGGTTTAATGTAAATCTAATCCTCTCGGCTTCTGTGCAATCCTGCTGTCAGAAAATTATTCTGTCAGATCAAATTACTCGTATTAAATGCGGCCTGACAGTCTGTCCCTGGCGTAAAAGTGGAGGATAACTCTCGCGTAAAAGCTTCTCACGTAGAGAATAGCATGCATAGAGAGTAGCTCGCGTAGAGTCTGAGTTTGACTCAGTTTGAATTGCATGAAGTTCTCAACTTCTTTGACTTGGTCTTTGAAGTACTTTTTACGCTCCTACAAACACGACCCATTTTAAGCCTACTACCCGTATTTTACTTGTTGATCTTGTGTGCTGCTAGGAAGAGGCTTCGACCATGATTGTTGGGGGGTTTGACCTAGAAGGAGTACGGCCACTCTTAATTTCGAGGACGAAGTTCTTCTAATGAGGGTAGACTTGTAACGCCCAATTTTCTAAAATAAGGGTAATTTTGAACTTTTGTGATTTTAATCATTTAATGATGAAATTTAAATCATGTTTGATTTTTAGTGAATTTTAATCAATTTAAAACTATTTAAATTTGTGACTTGTGATTTTGATGTTTTGCTAATGTAACCCTAGAGACTGCATGATCTAGCGACTAACCATAACCACGAGGACCCAACCATGTGATTAGGATGACAAATTGCAACTTTTCAGCCTAAGCGTATTTTGGTCATTTTTGACTTATTAATGAAAATGAATTTTGATTGATTATTATAGTGTTAATCTTTTTATTAGAGACTAACCTAGAAGTTTCCCTAAGCTAGAGATTAGTCATGAGCCGATATATTAGATTAGAAGCTTCCATCATGACAAGGTTAGGAATATCTAGATATTATTTTAGTAGGATATTTTCCCTTAAGATATTTGTAAAAAGAAAGCCTTAGGATTAAATCGAACCAATGATTGGACTTGAAATTATGTGGAGAAGCCTTAGCCACCCATCTACATCTAAACCCTAACCCTAGTCCTTTCCAACAACTATTAAGAGCTCCCTTGCCCTATTTAAACATCTCTTCACAAATTTATTGCCTCTTTTTAATACCTACAAAGAACCCTAATTTGTTCTTCCCTAAATTCCTCCCCCTTTATCCAAATTAATCCCAAATTGAGGCTACTCTCTTGCATTGAGATTCATTTCAGTAGAAGGGGCTAGTGGAGGCTACTAGCAAGGATTTAAAGAGCATTTGGCCAGAGCTTCTGGAAGGAACAACTCACTTAGGAGCCTTTTCATTGAGTTTGAACTCTCAATAGGTAAAATACTACAAACCCTAATGAATTACTGATTTCTTTCCATAGTTGCATCCATCTAAGTGTCCCCTAGCTGTAGAGTGAGTTTGGTAGATCTTGTGTCCATTAAGTATGCGTATCGGACACGTATCGGTGTTTTTAAATAAGTGTTTGATGAAATACATAAGTGAACTTTTTGTTATTGTTTTTCAAAACTAATTTCACTTTTGTGTAGCCCTATAGGTGTGTTTTGAATCCCCCAGGGACTGAGCCCAATTTTATGTCCATTTCGTGTCCAAAACTGGATACGAACCTGTGAACGAGACCGTGTCTCAATCCCCTGCTACCCGACCCTGTTTGTGGACACGACCTGCCACGTGGACTCGTGCCACTTGGCACGAGGGTGGGGGCAACCACTGACATGCCACCCCTTGAGTTTGGCACAATTTTGTGTCATGTCGAGAGAACAATCGCGCGTGCACTGATTTTGTACTGTGTGTAATATCGACACTTTGAGCCCCTAATACGGCCATCGTGTCGCGCACAGACACATTGTGACACAAACTAAGGTGACGACTACCTAGCACTATCCATATTGAACATGTGTACACGAGCATGACACGTATCATGCTCTATGTCGTGTCCAATTTGGCATGACATGGCAGCACAATGATGCTGTCAATATTTCTGATACACTGCATTTCCTTGTATTTGGACACTTCGTGTCCACTTGTGTGGTCACAAACACTTCCTTCTGACATGTTCACATGTGGGGCACGCACTGCACATACTGATTTTGGCTTTTATTTGATATTTGAGTTTCAGTTTGGGTTTCGAATTTCAAAAAAAAATTAATGTTCACTATTGTTTACCGATACTCGACTGAAAATGAGTTTAAAAGTTAATAATTGAAACTTAAATGCATTTAACTGAGATAATGTTTTACTAGGATTTGATTATGAGTTTGTTTGTTGTTTGATGACTGCACTACTATGTAGATAAGTTAGTATCATTCGTATCTAATGTTCAAAACTGAGAAATAAGTTTTTATATGTTTTACCTGAGTTGATTTTGTTCCAAATTTGATTATCATGATTAGTTTGGGTTTGTTTCAGTTTGGCTTCGAATTGGGTTTTCCCTGATACATGTTTATTGGTTTCAAATTGAGTATAATTTCTGAGATTCACTAATGTTAAATTGAAGTAAGATATATATATATATATATAAGTTTGTATCAGTTGGTAATACATTAAGTCCATGAGTTATGACCCAATTTTTGCAGTCCACTTGTTTGTTCAGCCTAGTATCAGACCCTACCTTACATTCATGGCCATGCTCTTCATTGTTCTGTCCTTATGAGGATAGTGAAGTTCAGTCCTACTTCATTCAGTTGATCATGTCCTTACCTATTGTATTATTAGTCTCATTTCTTAAATGTACCAGTTTCCTTATCTATTGCATCCACCCATATATGTATAAGAGAGGCCTAAATGTGAATGTTAACAGTTAATACATGTAAACTGAGAATAGGCTTGATACATTGATATGTTATTGTCCTAAGTTAATGTTGATGATGATGATAGTGTTGTTGAGGCCTATACATACTGCTATAAACCTGGACATAAAACCATGTGCATGATTCATACAAAACCCTTTGATAAGTTAACTTGCTACCATGCTACATGTTAACCCCTTACACTCATGACACATTCACACATTCATAACCCTTTGCTATGTTGACACATATGACTGCCCATTGCCAAGTTCACATTACACTAAATATATATATCACTCACCCTTTATATGCATGTATATATTATATGTACATTGCTTTGATTTATAGGCATTTAGCCTATGTGAGCCTATGTACATTATATGTATATATCTACTTGTGTGTGTGTGATTGCTTAGTTTGGCATTGTACTTGTGTTTGTGTGCTAGTATAGGCTTGGTTAGGCTTAGTGAGACTTGTTGGACTAGGATTGGACCTAGTATGGCTTAGTTGACCTAGTTTGACTAGTGTAGTTGACTAGAGTTGACTAAGAGTTGACTTTAGTCTAGAATGACCTAGACATTATATAGAATGCATTGTAATGTTCAATTATACCATTCTGGATATGTTGTGATATGTGTTGCTCTATTTAGGACTCATCTTCTTTGTCTGGACATCTATACTCACCAGATACTCAGGATATCAGGCGAGTATATTCTCTGACCGTTTCATACTTGCAAGAACTTATATTATTGCTCTAAATTACTTTACTTGATGTTGTCACGTTGGTAACACGGATTGGTACTATATGGATCTTTTCATGAGATATTATCCCCCTCTGGAGCATCAGATACTTCATGTCATGTGTGTTTCACTTACATCATGTATCTCTATGCTTTCACTATTCATGTATCCTCTGGTGAATCATGTATCCTCATATTCACGGAGCCCTCATGAATCAATTTTATGTGCTCTCATTTATGAGGCAGTAAAATCATGAATCTTAACATAATTTGTCTCGATCCTTGTGTATTGATTGGGGATGGGGGAGTAGAAATAGTCATGTGAATAATTCTAAAGTAGTATAGTCATGAATCCACTCTGTAGTATAGCCATGAATCATTTCCCGCTGTTCACATGTATATCTTGTACTCTGAATCACTAGTCACTGATAGTTTTTACTTATAGTAGATATTTCTATTACAGTTATCTCTTTTACTTCATGTACTTTCTTTCAGTTATTCATGTATCTTACTCTATTGCATGCTTTATATTTTTTTGACATGTTATGAACTGCATGAGATTTATTGTGCTCATTTCTATCCTGACTGGACCTGTTGAAAATATTATAGATAAGACCGAGGGTTCGGTACCACCTACTATGGAGCACACACCTAGATGATAATTGTGGGTTGGACCTTCAGGAGGAACCAATTATAGCTATGGACACCATCCTTTCAGACTAGTCTAGTTAGCTAGTCAGTTATCTTATTTTTTTCATGTCATCTTGTTTATTTGGACTTAGAGATGTATTAAACTTGGTTGTTGTTGTTGTGTCGTCTAGACACTTAGACTTATTCTCTTCTGTCTGTACTTTACTTGGTTTTATATATCTATCTTATCGTGCTGTTATCCATCTTTAGATTGGTGATTGAGTTGTATCTTCTATGATTGGCCTCCATTTGGATAGTATATTATATTGTACTTAGTTGTGATGATAACCTAGAGCAGCGTTCTATCGCTGACACTACGGCGTAGGCTGGACGTATCCACTTCTCGTGCCCCTACACAGGGTGCGGGTCGTGATAGACTGAGCTGCCTTGTCGAGATCCACGCAACGGCGAGATCGACGGCTACTTCTCGCAGGCAACCACGAGAACCGCTACTCCAGCTATTTTCTTCGAGTCCCTGGCCAGCAGATCTGCGTCGAACTCTCCGCAGAGGTCGAACCTTTCCTCGGAAGGCACCGGTGGTGAGTCCCGATTGATCTGTCTTTCGTTCGTTTTGATTTTGATCGATCTATTCTTCCAATCATTTTGATTTTGATCGATCTATGTATTTTGAGATAAATCTTCCAGATCAGATCTGGAGTCGATCGTTCGAGTAGATTTCTTCGCAGCGACGCTTCTCAAACAGTCGATCGGCCATGCCAGAAGGTGAGCTCTAACCAAATGTTTTTGGATCATCTTCTCTTCATTTATTTTCTGATGTTGTATTAATTCTCCATTTCGGATCATCTCGTAGATCGAATGATGAATTGTTCGTTTGATTGAAACTGAACTTTTTCGATAACACGATCTAATTGTGGGTAAGTTTCTTCATTACTCTAAATTGCTGAACCTTGTTGATTGATGACTGTTCTTCTTATTTCTGTCTGAATCCTGTCAGGATTATTTTCTTTGGGATTTAAATCACTGTCGAGTTATCTAAGGGAGCCGTCTCCAGACTGTGATTCGTGTCCTTAATTTTAGGAGGGAATTCTCCAGGTAATTCTTATCAAATCTCTTAATTACTCAGTTTTGTGCTTGGGTGTTTTGGTTTTAATTAACAGTATGTTGTGTCATTTCATGTGTTGCTATCGTGTGTCTGTGTCGCTCCTGACTGATGGACGGTCCATGTCGGAGTTGTGTTCGTGTCAAGTGTGACTTCTTGTCCAGGTTGTGTGAGTGTCTGAGGCTGTTCGTGTTTCGACTCAGAGTGTTGTTCGTGTTAGACCGATTATGCACGTGTCCAAGTGCAGGACGTGTCAAGATTGAAGTCTAGCGATACAGATTTTCTACTTTGATCCAATTTCTTAATCTGTATATATAATCTTTTGTTTAAGTTTTTATCTTTTAAATTGTATAAGCTTCTATGTATTTTGGCAGGGACCAATTAGTAGTATCTGGGATGGACACTGATGGCGTAATGTCAGAATTGGACGCAAGGGCGATCATATAGACGATTGAGCAGTAAATCTCTTTTGTGTGAGTGTTTTATTTTGTTTTAAAATCAGGACCAATTAGTCTCCTGGTGTTTGGTATCCTTTGATCGGTTTTTCGAATGCAGGGATTGCTGGTATTTAAATGTATGGGGAGTTGGCTTGTGAACGACTGCTTTCTAGGTTATTTTCATCTTTGAAATATTATGGTGAGCAGTAACTTTCAGGTTTAGTCCCAACAGTGGTAAGAATGGGACTTGGTGGCTTTGTTGAGCCCGACAATATGAGAAGTTATAAGTTAGGTTTTTTGTAAGTTGCCAAATCATGAGTAAGTTGGACTGCCTTGGGGAAAAAAACTGTTGAGAGTGGTATGGTTTCGTGTCAAGCTTATACTATGGATGAGTTGGTAATTAAATTATCATTTAGATAATAGATAGACCTTAAATAACTAGTATATCTTAACTTTGATAAATAGATGGTACAAAGTAACTAACTAGAATTGTTTAGAGAATAACCAACTTGTGAAATATATAACAGGAGGACATCCAGCTCCGTTCATTACCCGTACTTTTCCGGAGCAAGGCAAGTACATTCTATTGTTTATGTTCATTTACAGTCATATCTTGTGTTTATTGTGACACATTGAGATACGATATCTTGTACCCTTGTACTTTCATATTCTTGTACTTACTTATAGTCGGGGAGGAAAAAATATACTAGCTATGTGACCAAACCCATATTTTGATATTCATGTATATAGCTTAGGCCTCGTACTGTGCACGCGGGCCCTAAGCCGTACCCTTATTCCTGTACTCCTATGCTTATTCATGTACATACCCTAGCCGGTCACATAGGCTAGTTGTATTTCAAACATTGTGCACATGTCAGGTTCTTGTACTTCATGTTCAGGATTTACTTCATGTACTTTATTTCCTATAATTCTGATACTTTACATTCCTGTACTTTTATTTTTTTCTGTACTTATATTTCATGTTCTCCTGTACTCATTTTTATATCATGATGTTCTTGTTCATTACCTAGAATTGTACTTTGTTGTGCTCCTAATTGGATATGTTGTAGGTAAGATGGAGGCGGTGTGTGACACGTACTATGGCTGTGAGCCTGCTGACGTGCTGGAGCTGTACTAGACCTAGAGGCCGAGGAGGCCTAGTTATCTTTCCTTTTCTAGCAGTTTACTTTTATTGTATTAGAGACTTCAGACTTCACCTTATTTTCTGAATGAATGTAATAAATCATAAAATATTGTACTTTGATTTTTGGGATCGTTTATATAGATGTTGTGATTTGTACTCATTCATATTGCCTTGTAGTTTCCCTAGATTAGTACAGCATACTTCATCGTGTCTAACGAAAAAGGCTGGGCGTGTCCGACTCGTGTCCGATTATTCGGGAGCGGGTAGTGACATATTTTTAGTGGTGGCCCATGCAGGTCAATCCTAATGGTACCTAGGTATTAGTGTACTATGGGAGACTTGATTAAACTAGGGAAACTTGATCATAGCATAGAAAATTGGGTACATCGGGTATATGGATATTATATAAAACATTTACATTTACTTGTAGGTTAGGTTTTTATCAATCACAAAGTTTTTTTTCTACTGTAGGATGGTCACTACGAAGAAGACCGCGGATCGGCCCAGAGTTGTAGGCAGTTCGGAGCAGTCTGCACCAGACGTTCCGGTAGAGCAGCTTCCGCAACCGTCTCCTATTTTCCTCCGGTACCCCCGACGATGACATTCGACGGTGCCCAGGTGATGGCCATGTTCCAGCAGTTCATGGAGGCTCAGAACCACCAGGCTGTACAGTTCCGGGCGACAGTCGTGGATGCACTCAGGACCCGAGAGCCAGTTCCACCAGCACCGGTAGCATCTGCAGCACCGAGACCGGTGACCGCCAGAGACTATCAGAACCTCTGTTCGATGGATTTTTGGGGCCATGAAGGGATAGTATATACGGATGAGTGGCTGAAAAACGTCGAGCGGACGCTGAAGATGGCGAGGATTCTGGATGACCTGAAGGTGGAAGTTGCGAGCATGTGACTTTTTGATATTGCCAGAGCCTGGTATCGAGAGGAGCCTCAGTTGGTCGCACCCCAGATTCTCTGGACAGACTTTAAAACTCTGTTCAAAGAGAAGTTATTTCCAGACATGGAGCGAGATGAGCTTCAGATGCAGTTCGAGGCACTGCAGCAGGGAAACATGACTATAGCAGAGTACACATCGGAGTTCACCCGACTCAGCAGGTTCACGAAGAACCTAGTCAGCACACCAGAGAAGAGGGCTTAGAGGTTCAAGAAGGGCCTCACTAGAGAGTTGTAGCATGCAGTGGCTGACAGAACCGGGGATTCCCAGGATCCTTCCTTTGGTGTGCGTATTGATCGATAGAACGTTAAACAGATCTAATACGTATTCTAACCCTTCATAGGCGGAAACTAGGGTTCACAAATTATACCTGCGGCGGAAAGGAGACAAGTAATTCCTGGCAATCTCGAGCGGACGACCCCAAGATCTTCTCCACGTATTCCTTCCTTGAGTTAGACGTCGTGTGGGCGACGATCTCCCAACCTTTTTTTCTCCTTGGCAGCCCCCTCTTTCTCTCCTTACGTGAATCATGAATTTTGAGAAAGTTTTAGATTTCTGATCAGGTATATGGCGGCAAGAGAATAGAGGATATATATAGGCTACGGCATGGACCATGAGGAGAAATTAGGTTAGGCCTCCTATGGATCTGGATATCCCGTGTTCAGCCCGAACACACAATCCAGGCCCATTAACAATAGCTCGGTCCACTAATGAGCTATTGTTGCACTACCTCCCTAATCCCAAATTATGTTTGTGGGCTCCTTTTATTATATGCTCGTTTGGCTCCCCATGTTAAGATATCGTATGTCCGTCGATCAAATTAAGTTACTGACAACTATATTAATTCGACATCTTTTATCCTTTAGTAGTACCGCTCAACTTGATTTGTCATGCCGGATATAATCCACCTGCAGGGTTTACATGACAATCCTTATGAGCTCCTTAAGGGGACATCATCAACCCGATGTATCGGGACATGGATCCAATTTATAATCAACAGCCCATCATACATACAATGTTATTACCCAATTCATAGAGGTTGTTGATCCATAATGAATCTCACTCTTTTATGAGTCAAAATAATGTACACTGCATATACATGTCCGTTATTATATTCGGATTAAGAGCACAAGCATCCATAATAACAGAGGTGTTTGTTCTCTTATGTAGTCATTACAAAGAGAACAACCTCAAGTGGTTATGTTCAATACACACAAAGTGTACTAGTGTAAACCTATAGTCAAGATAGACTAATACCAGATTACACTACAACCTTTCCAATAGATTGTCCAAGTCCATCTAGGTTGTGAACTATTTATATACTCCATAGGGAACTGATAATATGATCTTCTGTGTGACACCACACACCATATTATCTATAATGTAGAATATCAGACATTTGCATTAACACTTGCAACAAATACAATATGCAAATATTTGCCCATATGATTCTCATTCAAAATTTAAGGAAATAAGGTTACTAAAAAAGTGATGCTTTTAGTATATAACCCTAACAGTGGCGATCAGCCAGGCGACGACTTATGCGAGCATCCTCAAGATCTCTCAGGCGGTGGAGAAGGAGATGGACCCGAAACTCAAGAGAGACAGGGACATCGGCAGCAGCAGCTATCAGACACTGACGAAGAGGACTCAGATTCAGGTGAGGCCACAGCAGCCAGCACAGCAGCATCACCGTCTAGCTAAAGTTCATGCACATCAGCCACAGAGGCAGCAGTTGGTAGTCACTTACGAATTCTGTCACCGGCCAGGACACTGCTTTGACGAATGCCGCAAGAGGCTCGGGATTTGCTTATTCTGCGGATCAGACGCACACCAGATGAGGGACTGCCCACCGGCCGCAGCTCGACTGGCAATAGGACCTCGAGGAGCTGGAGGACTACCACCTGCACTACCCAGAGTACCACCAGCTGCACCACAGAGGGTTCAGTCTTTACCTACTCAGCAGCAGCGATTTACACAGTATCAGAAGCAGAGGGGACCACCACAGCAGGGACGTGCTTACGTCATGGCTAAAGTTGAGGAGGATGAGGCAGCTCCAGACGTGATTACAGGTTTTATCCTTTTATATTCATTTCCTGTCATTGTACTGTTTGATTCTGGAGCCACACATAGCTTTGTATCATATGTGTTTCTGCATAGACACGACTTCACAACTAAGCCCACTAGAAAGAACTGTCAGATCATGACAGAAGGAGGGGTAGTGCCAGTTAGTGAGATGGTTGATTGCCTATCACTATAGCTGGGAGGGAGCTTAGGGCTCAATTCCTAATGATGCCATTACATGGATTTGACATAGTCTTCGACATCGACTGGTTGAGTGAGCGGTTTGCTGTAATAGACTGCCATAAAGGGAAGGTTACTTTCAGCCCGCCTGGAGTTCCACTGTTCGAGATCAGCAGACAGATTGCAGAGGGGCCAGAGGGAGTCTACTTCAGAGCAGTTGTAGAAGACCAGGAGTTGTCGTATCTGCTGATTATAGAGTTTCTAGATGTCTTCCCCGAGGAGTTACCAGGATTGCCGCCATATCGAGATATGGAGTTCACCATTGACTTAGAGCCCGGATCAGCGCCAAAGTCCCAGCATTGCTACAAGATCAACCCGAAGGAAGCTGCAGAGTTGAAGGCTCATATAGATGAGCTTGAAGGCAAGGGTTTTATTCGGTCCGATACTTCACCCTAGGGAACACCGGTACTCTTCGTGCCGAAGAATGATAGGACTGTTAGAATGTGCATCGATTATCGTGCACTTTATAACATCACCATTAAGAATAAGTACTTGTTTCCACGGATAGATGAGTTGTTTGATCAGCTGAGTGGGACAAAAGTTTTTTCGAAGATTGATCTTCGGTCGTGGTATCATCAGATAAAGGTTCGGGAGCAGAATATTTCGAAGACAGCTTTCAATACCCTCTACAGCTAGTATGAATTCTTGGTGATGCACTTCGGACTCACCAATGCTCCAGCAGGTTTTATGAACCTTATGAATAAGGTCTTCTACAAGTATCTGGACAAGTTTGTCGTAGTCATCATTGACAACATCTTGATCTATTCGAAGACTGAGGAAGAGCATGTGGAGCATCTACGGATTGTTTTGAAGATTCTACGAAAAGAGAAGCTGTATGGGAAGCTCTCAAAGTGTGAGTTTTTCTTGGACATAGTGGAGTTCTTAGGGCATATAGTGACTGGAGAAGGAATTTCTGTAGATCCCAAGAAGATTGAAGTTATGGAAGCATGGGCACCTCCCAAGTCAGTAGCTGAGATTCGTAGTTTTCTGGGACTAGCAGGTTACTACAGGAAGTTCGTGAAAGATTTTGTCAAGATAGCAGAGCCAATGACGAAGCTTACGCAGAAGGAAGAAAAGTTTATCTGGAGCAATGCCCGCCAGTCAGCATTTGAAGAATTGAAGATAAGACTCACTACAGTGCCAGTTTTAGCTTTACCATCAGGATCTGGAGGGTTCGTCATCTATAGCCATGTATCAGGGAAAAGCTTGGGATGTGTGCTTGAGCAGAACAAGTGGGTTATTGCTTATGCTTCTAGACAGTTGAGTCCCCATGAGATGAATTATCCTACTCGTGACTTGGAGCTTGCAGCAGTTATTTTTGCCTTGAAACTGTGGAAGTACTATCTGTATGGAGAAAGAGTGGACATCTTCATGGACCATAAAAGCCTGAACTATGTTTTCACTCAGAAGAAACTAAACATGAGACAGCGAAGATGGTTGGAACTCATGAAGGATTTCGACATCAATCTGCAATACCATCTATAGAGGCTAAAAATTAAGCTGTGCCACCTATTAAAGTATTCGATCATCAAATGGCGCCAAAACATTACATTACGCCAAAACATCAAGTTGCGCAGCATCAGGTTACGCCAAAGTCAGGTTATGCAGGACATACGTTGCACGAGCACCACGTGGCGCACTTCCTCGAGAAGCTGTAAAGGCATGATCTTTACCAGACAAGCTGACAGCACGGAGATGAAGGAAAATTCGTTCAAATCCCGTACAACACGGCGCTCGAGAAGATTTTGTCAGCATGTAATTAATGCTGACAGCTGGTTTGCCCAAGTCACTGTATGGCACGAGGATTAATAAGTACAGCACAAAAAAACAACCTAGTTAAAGGCGCCAGTTGTCCAGTTGCGCCCATGCGCAGTCTGACAAGTTGGTGCCACTTGATCAATTCTTATTTTTAACAGGGTGACATGGCACGCAAGCTACCAACTTCGCAGAGCGTGCTCACTACACTACCCACGACCATGCGCATCTCAATCTAATGATGCCACGCATCCATAGCAGTTGGTACAACCACTCGTACAAGTTGCTACGTTGCGCCACGCGCAACCTGATGAAGCTCGCGCAAGGTTATCAACTAATGTTCAAGACAATGACGTAGCACGCAAGCCACTAACTTCAGAGAATGTGCCTACTACACTTCCCACGACCATGTGCATCTCAATCAAACGAAGCCACACGTCCATAGTAGTTGGTACAACCGCTCGTACAAGTTTCTACATTATGCCACGCGCAACCTGAAGCGTGCGCAACCCAGAATAACTGCTAAACAGTTATTTCAAGAACTCTATAAACAGAGTTTCAAATCAATCACAAAGCATCAAGAGTGATCATAATCTCCTGTAAAAGTGTTGTTGCATCCTTCAGAGGCTCATGTCTTCGATATCACATCGTCCAAGGGATAAAATGATCGTCTTCTAATCAGATTCCTATAGTTGTACTTCCCTAGAAATCAATTATACTCATGTACACTTTTTCTTAAGTTTGTAATAAGACTTTTTGTTCTTCGCAAACAAAATGGCGACTCTGCTAGGGGCGACTTTCTCCTCCGACGAGAAAGTGATAACTCAATGTGATACCGTGTCAATCGGCAAGACGCAGGAGACCCTGGTCGTTCAAGTCGACCAGACAGCCAACGAGACCATGATCAATGTTGGGGGTGCCAAGCACACTGTTGTCGCTGTTAAGAGCAATACGCACTCTGTTTGGACTCCTAAGTCCTCGACGGTACAATCTCCTGCCTCGGTGCAACTTGCGCCCATTAATGCTTTGGCGCAACCTAAGGGAGACAGTCTTTTGGCTAATCCTTCCACTTCTACGATTCTGAAATTGAAGGAGACTCTGTCTCGACACACTGCTATCCAAAACAAGAGAAAGTGCCCTTTGGCCATTCTCTTTCCTGGCACAACCTGTACATGTTCTTGCTTCTGTGCAACTTGCACCCATCACTGCTTTAGCGCAACCTAAGGAAAACAGCCTTTTGGCTAATCCCTTCACTTCTTTGAATCTAAAATTGAAGGAAACTCTGCCTCGACACACTGCTGTCCAAAACAAAGAAAAGCACCATTTGGTTTTTCTGCTCCAGCGCAACTTGCACATATTTCTGCTCCGGTACAACTTGCGCATGTTCTTTCCCTGGCGTAACCTACATGTACTTTTGCACTAGCGCAACATAAAGAGAAAAAATGTTTAGTAACTCCCTCTTTGCCACCAAATCAGAAGTTTTGTAAGAAATTACTAAATCAAGGAAAATGCTCTTTAGCTTTTCTTTATTCTACTCGAGTCATTGACTGGGTGGAAAGTACTGCTCTCCTTAACAGAGACAACTAAATCTCTGTCGGGAAGATGGGTTCTATTCAGAATAAACCTTTTATGCAAAAGAGTATTATGCCTACTCCAAAGAGATCAGGGCAGGATCTACCAACCTTACGTATTTCAAGATCCTGACGAGGCAAACTACTAGTATCTCAAGTAGATGCACAAGTAGCTCCCATGTCAGACTTGCACACCTGTATCAACAGGTGCCAATTAGGCTCAACCTCGGGAAATCACAACATGTATCAAGCGCAACCGGCACCAATTGCTAACTTACACCAGAGGAAGAATACTGAGGTGAAAGATCCTGTGACTTATGCTAACCAGCTTAGCACGTCCTTGTACACTCAAGGTACAGGACACCTCAGGAATAGGAATCATGTCTCGAATATCGTCAAAGGCTACATTCCTGCAACTTCTTCTCGTCCTGTTAGTAACCTTCGCGAACTTTTAATACAGAAGCGGAAGGTTGCAAATACATCCTGCCCAACGGTGGTCCAACAGCAACAGCATCATTGTAATCACCACCATGAAGTTGTCATCAAATGCTTCTGTCAGTCAGCCAAGCGGTCCGTCTTTGACCATTTGAATTATGTTCAGACTCTTGAACCAATCCTAGTGGACGAAGATGAATTACTCTTTGCCCCTGTCAATATGACATCTCGAAGCCCTGGGGGTGGAAAACGTCCAAGACGTAAAGCATCCCGCAATCCTAGTCAGCAATACTTAGATCGGATTCATGAATCCAATGAAGGAGTATATTAATATACTAGATCAAGAAGTCGAGAAATATCGGTAAAAGGAATCTTTCTTTCGACCAAGACACAATTGGTCAAAGAAATCTTCTTGATTCTAACCAAGATTCCTTCAGTCAAAAAGACATCCCTATCACTTATTCTGGGGGTAGTCTTTATGTGACTTTGATGCTGACAGTGAAAGTTCTGAAAGGACCATCCTTTCTACTAGCTCGTCTTCAAGGGCTAGAGAAGTGACTGCTTATGCCGTCACAGAGGATCAAGATACTTCCAGTTCTTCCAGTCAAAAGTAGAGAATTACTGCTTTGGAGGCTAGTTTGAAAAACATGGCTGAGATGATGACAGGCATGTATACTGTGATTATGGCACAACATACAGTTCTACCGGTCGTAAATCTGATTCCGACTCAGAAACCTGTGACAACATCAGTTCCTACCAATATTGATCTGGGGGTACAATCTTTTCATACCGCTTCCATTCCTGTGTAGGCTATTCCAAGTCAATCTTGTGCCGGAGGTGGTACTTATCATGCGGTACCTCCTCCTAACACATTGAATCAATCCACTACTCAACAATCAACGGAAGATACCAATGAGGCCGTAAAACTTTTACATACTCAATTTGAGGCTTTCAAACAGAAGGATGGCATAGAGAAGCTTAGGATTAAACAGTCCTATCCTATAGAATAGAAAGAGGTCCAATTTCCTTCTAAATACAAACCCCCTACTATTATGTTATTTGATGGAAGCACATCTCTAAGTCAATACCTCAATCACTTTGAAGTAATGACTGATCAACTGCAACCAAACGATGCTCTTCTTACTAGAGTATTTGTCGGCTGTTTAGCTGGGGCAGCATATGACTGTTATTGTAGTTTACCAGATTGGTGTATAACCTCTTTCGCTGGCTTCAAACAAATATTCTTGGAACGGTTTTATAAGGGAACCAACGACATGAATATGTCTGCTCTTATCAAATCAAACAATGACATAATGAAACTACTAAACGTTTTATTAAACGGTTCCATCTTGAAGCACTCAAAATGCCTCTCGAAACTCTGGATGCTTTGACTATAGATACTTGCAAATCAAACTTATTGCCTATAATTAGCATGTGGATAGGATCAACACAGTTCTAGGATTGGCCTTCTTTCATAATGAACGCCAAAGCGGCAGAAGAGAGCGCTGACAAATTCAAGCAATTAGGCATTCAAATGCCTAATCTTTACAAAGATGAACGTGCTATACCAAATAATAATGGCCGTCAGAACAATCGTAAGAGCAAGAAAACTTTGGCCATTAACCTCAAAGGCAAAGAAGCCCTAGCCATTAATGTAAATCAGCCAACATCTACCCCCTCAACAGCACCACAATGGCCACTCCGTCTAAAATAAGAATACTCTTTCGATGAAGTTGATATCATGAGTATCTTTGATTGCCTCATCAAGAGTAATAAACTCCAACTGCCAGAACCTAAATGGCCAAATAAATTTGGTAAAATTGACCATCCTAAATATTGTGTTTATCACAGGTTTATTGGACATCCAACTCGAGCGTGCTATCTGCTCAAGGGTAAAATTCAGGAGATGGTCAATTCCGGTGCAATCACTCTCCAGCAAGATGAGAAAACTGTAACGGCTAATGTCGTCTCTTTACAGTTTAGAGATTTTCCAGCTCAACTTGTGCAGGACGGTGTCATCCCCATTCCGAGAACTACTCTGGAGATTGTTAATCTTCCACCTGTACGAATAGATGGTCTTATTCCTCTGTCTACTGATAGAGGAAAGATTATATGGATCCATTCAGATTTAGTGGTGGACTTTGAAACACCATCTTCTTTCACCAAGTCCAAGAAGGCCACTAAAAATAAATCATATCATATGATTTTATTTGGTGAACATTGTTTTCCACCTCTAACTGCTACCTTTATCTCGACAGCAGATAATCCTTCTTCTTCTTCCATTGATAAGATAATATTGTCAAAATCAGAAGCCAAATACCAACCAGCTTTCCATCTATATAGCCCACAATCTCGTGAACTCGTGACAAAAATGGGTTATGATCTATAAAAGGCCTCTGGTTTGAATCATGGAAAGGTATCTCATGTACCTCTTTCTCTATGTCTTTCTCATAACCGATCTCGTGTTGGTTTGGGTTATTGGACAAACTCTCCATCTTACCAAAAGAAACCTTATAGAAGTAAGATCCAGGCAAAGAGTTGAGCCTGTATCCGGAGAAAAAGTCTTAACTGGTACCAGATCTGGGAAACCTTACCTAAGAGACTATTCAGAAGGTTAAGAAAACCCTGCTCCAGCTTTGGAGGCTCCTCAAGCACTATCTTCTCCTACTGTCAATAATCTATCAGCTTTGTCACCCCCAATAGAGCTAACTCTTCCCAAACCGACGACAGCCGACAAAGGAAAACAGCCTGTCCGTTTTGACAAAGTATTGAAGAACACTTCAACCTTGGGACTTGAGAAGCCGTATAAATTTGATATGCTGGCTCAGCTGGCCAATACTCCAGCAAGATTGTCAATTTTTGAGCTACTCCGTCTTTCGAGGGAGACTCGAGAAACGTTGAGTGAAACTTTGACGCAAGCTGATACTTGTCTAGAACTTCTCAAGAAACCAGAGGATAAGCCTAAAACATGCCTTCATTGTCATAGTGTGATGGAACTAATGCCAAACATCACCTTTATACAAGATGATATATTGTTGGAAGATAATCGTCATGATCGACCCCTCTACTTCATAGGATATGTTGATACCATGAAGGTTGATCGTATTTTGATCGATCCTGGGTCTGCACTTAGCATCATGCCAAAGACTCTACTAGATGTATTGAAGATTCCCGTACACAATCTTTCAACAACCATCATAACAATCCTGGGATTTAATTCTGGAAGAAGTGAACCTTTGGGAAAGATTCGCCTGAAAGTTCAAATAGGTAATCTTCGTACGAAGGTTACTTTCTACGTGATTGATAATCACGGTTCTTACAATGCTTTACTGGGAAGACCCTTTCTGCATGAGCATAACATTGTACCATCCACTTTATATTAATGCTTCAAGTATGTGGATGTCAATGGAGAAGTCCAAAAGGAAGTAGACGATTTAAATCCTTTTAGGGGCATTGAAGCATATTTTATGGACTCTTAGATGTACAAGTAGGAGTTCATGAAATTTGTATTGGTAATGGATAGTGAGGAAGATCAGAAACATACTTTAAAAGATGTTCTCATGATCTCCGTCATAGGACGTGCTACTTGTCCCTCTTCTTCTCAGACATTGACTATACATCTTTCCTCTCATAACAAACAGCCTCCTGCTGTAGAAAGGAAACAAAGGGAGCTCACCTCTTCTGAGCCTCTTGTTATCGACCTTCGTCGTAACAAACCTTCTTATTTTCCTCCTCCTATGGTTATCAACCTTACTAGGCCATCTGTTAAGGCTAAGAATCATATTGTAAATGATGATGTACAAATCAATAAAGTAGCATCTCCTTTACAGTATACTGATGTCCTTTATTATACTCGATGTTATTTAAAAATATTAGATAACTTCGAACCACTTGCCATAGGAGCAGTTGAAGCTTCCCAAAATGAAGTATTGCTCGAGCCAATGCAGGACTCCTTCCTAGTTCCTTTCAGGAAGAAAGATGAACTTCCTATACTTTTTAGTAAAAGAACAGAACAGAAGATCACACCCGACAGTGAAGAAAATCACGATAACGGAAACTTCAACTACGTCAGTATAGCAAGCAATCAAAGAACATCATTCAAAAGATGGGCTATAATTTTAAAGTTGGTCTCAATGGCGATAGAGGAAGGCGAACTCCTATTCGTATTCCTACTCCAAAAGGAAAATCACAACAATACTATAGCAAAACGAAGCGAAGATTAGGTTATACTTCACCAACTCTGACTCCAGGAGCCTCTGAATCCGATGAAGAAGAACGATCTAACTCTTTTGATTCTATCTTATGGGATTCAGACACCAGTATAGGGTACGTCCATCGTGTGACTCTATCTTCCAATATGGTGACCGCCAAGTTCTCGAAAGATGACGAAGACTTTGTCGAAGCTTCTGAATCTGATCTTTGGGCACAAAGGATGGATACTCAATGGGAGCTTCGCTTTGAGAAACGTGAGCCACCTACTAAAGATCAGCTGGTTCAAGTCAATATTGGAGATAAAACTTCCTTAAAACTGATATTTGTCAGCAAAAGCCTCCCTAAAGTAGATAAACAAGAACTAATCCAACTCATTTGGGAATATATTGATGTATTCGCTTGGAGCTATGAAGACATGTCGGGGTTGGATCCTCAGATTGCTACCCATAAGCTTAATATTCTACCAAATGCGAAGCTGTCAAACAGCAACAATGTTGGTTTCGACCTGACATGATGGATGCCATAGAAACTGAAGTTAAGAAACTCATCGCCTGCAGTTTCATCAGAGAAGAACAACATCCGGACTGGGTGGCTAATGTTGTCCCGATTTTGAAGAAAACAGAAAAAGTCTGGGTCTGTATCGACTTCAGAGACCTTAATGAAGCTTGTCTCAAAGACGAATTCCCTCGCCCAATCACTGATGTCATAATTGACAATACTTGTATATTTGAATGTATATCCTTTATGGATGGATTTTTAGGATACAATCAAATCAAGATACATCCAGAAAATGAGAAACATACATCTTTCTGCACTCATCTTGGAGTCTATTGCTACACTGTTATGCCATTCGGTCTTAAGAATGCTGGTGCAACTTATCAGTGGGTCATGAGTACCATTTTTTGTGATCATTTACGAAAGACTATTGAATGTTATGTTGACGATATTGCTGTCAAAAGTCATCTAAAAGAAGACCATATTCAAGATTTGAGAACTATTTTCGATCTAATGTGCCAGCATCAACTCAAGATGAATCCTACCAAGTCATTCCTGGGAGTCTCTAGTGGCAAATTTCTTGGATTCGTAATTACCTGTAAAGGTATACACGTTGACTCTGAGAAAATCAAAGCCATTCAAGAGATGCATCCTCCACGCAACTTAAAAGAGCTACAAGGATTCCAGAGACGGCTTGCATACATCAGGAGATTCATCTCAAATCTCTCTGGATGCTGTAGACCGTTCACTCATCTCATGAAAAAAGGTGTGTCTTTTATTTGGACTAAAGAATGTCATCAAGCATTTGAAGACATAAAGCGATACTTGATGAACCCTCCAGTTCTAATGCCTCCAGTATCAGGAATACCTTTCCTGATGTATGTTCGAGCAAAGTACCATTCCCTAGGTGCTTTATTAGCTCAAAAAATATAGAAGGTCATGAACATGCTATCTATTACCTTAGCCGGATGATGGTCGGAGCTGAGCATCGATATACTCCAGTGGAAAAGAATGTATAGCTTTGATGTTTGTTGTTCAAAATATCAGACATTATGTCACTGGCCAAACTATTCATGTCATCTCTAGAGTTAACCCTCTCCGGGTCCTGATGAAGAAGCCCATTACACTCAATTCCAGGCTCGCAACATGGGCCATATTGTTAGCACAATATGATATGGTTTATGTTCCTCAAAAGTCTGTTAAAGGTCAAGCCCTTGCTGACTTTCTGGCAGCTCATCCAATTTCCGAAACGTCTAAACTCTACGACGAGATTCCTGATAAAACTTTGGAGTCCAATATAATTTTAGAAGAAATTCTTATATGGTGTCTATTCTTTGATGGTGCATCCAGAATTAGACCAAAAGGTTCTATTATTGCTGGAGTCGAAATCGTCCTCGTCTCACCAGAAGGGTTAGATATCCAAAGAGCTTATTGTTTAGATGAGTCATGTTCCAATAACATGGCTGAATACAACGTTCTGCTCATTGGTCTCCAATTGGCTAAACAATTAGATATTGAGTATCTTGAAGTTTACAGAGACTCCAAACTGATTGTCAATTAATTTATAGGCGCATACGAAGTTCGACATCAAGATTTGGTTCCATATCATGATACAGCGATCAGGATGGCAACTTCATTCAAAGACTTCTTCATCAAGCATGTACAGTGAGCGTGTAACACATAAGCTGATGCACTCGATAATCTTGCAGCTGTATTAGCAATTCCTGTAAGAAGGCAACAAATGATCGTCATCACTAATAGAGAGTTATTTTGTGTCGAGAATAACTTAAATACTGAACTCAACAACCCAAATATGGAATTCAACAATTTAGTTAAAATTTGTGCCATCAGTGAAGATTGGAGGACTCCTTTCTGTTTGCCATGAAATATAAAAGAACAGAACAATTATCGGAGGACCGAACTTTTACTTCACATTACAAACTCACTTGTACAAAGAAAGCCTAGGGACAAAAACCTAGGTACAGCAATCTAAGTACAATTATTTATTTTAGATTCTGGGGGGTGACGATAGAGGCTCGGAAAGGCGACGGCAGCCCTGCCTTACTCCTTGGACGATCGGTATGCAGCCTTGACTCCTGTGACGAGATGGTTGGCGTTGATGAAGAAATGCTCTTCTTGCTCTCCTCGTATTGCTCTTCTGACTTCTCTCTCTCTGGATTGATCTCTCAGTATTTTCTCTCTGATTATCGGGGGAGCCTCTCTGTCTATCTTCGCAAGGGAATAGCACCTTACTTATTTATAGGAGTGGGGATATCATTAGGGTTTGGATGATTGCTCATTCTCAAAGTGGTGGCGGCCTGATGTTTAATCAATCTGGACCATTAGTCTTAAGCGTGAAGGATCTGGGCCATAAACGTGGATAGTATTGAATCCTGTGAGTGATTAATACTGATTGCTTTAAATCTTCATGATTGGTTGTGTCAAGCTTGGATCTCTCACTACGTGTCCCATTGGCTTGATCATGAATGATATGAAATGATCTCATTAATTATGAGGATAGCGTTAAATATGGTTATTAGGATCTGGTATATCTCTGATTGATTTAATACCATGCGTCCCATAATCACCCTGCTACCAGTTGTCAAGTCATGGGGGCAATTGAATCTCTGCCATGTGTCTTAATGGTGGGCCCTGCCAGAGCCGCATGATATCCATGAACCGCATGAGACAGCGTCTCAGTGAGCCGCATAGGTATAGTACTTGCGAGCCGCATGGGATGGTTTCTTGGTGAGCCACAGGAAGGTGATTCCTGCCAGCCGCATGAAGCTGTTCTTCAATTGAGCTGCATGGGAGTAGCCACGTGGCAATCTCGGATCGTGTCCGAGATTTTCTCCTGTTCCCGAAGAGTCTGTCATTATGACAGGACCATCATGGCACTTTATGTCAAAGCCGTCAGCTGTCAAATCATGGCAGAGCATTAAATAAGGCCATTACTTGATGGCCAGCTGTGTGAAGGGATCCCACGGTGACACGTGGTGTTGATCGAGCCGCATATTTCTGTTGGTCGTTAGTGAGCCGCATGTACTTCCGAGCCGCATGAGGTTGGGAGACTCTTTGAACCGTATGGGACTGCCCCTATGGAGCCGCATGGATTCTCCTGCCCCGAGCCGCATGAAACTGAGAGTCTTTCTGAACCGCATGAGACTGCCCCTGTTATGAGCCGCATAGGGTTCTCCTGCTCCGAACCGCATAGACCATTATTCTGATATTTTCCCTGCTTCTACAAGACCCCCTTCAAAGTTTTCAATTTGCAAAATTGAAATACTTTGAATAAGAAGCATGGCTTTTGCTAACCACATAGATATTTCAGCCGCATGGATTTGTCTGGCCGCATGAGCTGTTTGGCTGCATAGACTTTTTTCCACGTGTCCTAACCACGTGTGTAAATCTTCTTTATTCAAATGCCCTTGATTCATTTTTTGAATTAACGCCGCCTTTTGGGGGAGGATCCCAAGGGTCAGTTTTGCTTTGACCGAAGCGTTTTGCCTTTATTCTTTTAGGCGGCGTGTGGATCGAGGCGTTTGTTGATTTACGAGCCTCCTTCGCCTATAAATAGGAGTAATTTATTCTTTGAGGGTTTCTTTACCTTCTCTCTTTGCTCGAACTCCTTGTTGCCGACTTCCCCTTCGTCTTCTTCCATCAACGATCGGCAATGGCTCCCAAGAAGACTACCGCTGCTACGGGTAAGAAGGCCGCGTCTTCATCGACTGCGGCGACGAACGTGGCGGCTCCCCCGCCGGCTGACGTGCCTATTTTTCACCCCGACGTTCACCCGCCTATTGCTGGTAGGACCATGAACTGTCATGGCTACGCCGCATATCTTATGCGCGAGCCTGTATTTCCAAGTGTGCTACATGTCCGACTCATGTTCGAGCCGCATGGGATATGACCTAGGCCTGACACGCATGAAAGTTGTTATTTGCAGCCGCATAATTACTTCACCATCAGGGCCGCATAAGCTCATCTGGACTGGACCGCATGAGCTCTTTCAAACTGAGCCGCATAAGCCTATTTCGAACTGAACCGCATAAGATCATTTGAACTAGACCGCATAAGCTCATCCATACTGAACCGCCTAAGCCCATTTCGAGCCGAACCACATAAGCTTATTCAAACTGAACCGCATACGCTCATTTTGAACCAAACTGCATAAGCTCATTCGAACTGAACCACATGAGCTCTTTCAAACGGAGCCGCATAAGGCTATGCTGAACTAACCCGCATAAGCATCGAGTAGTTGTGTTTCGGCTATCTTTTTGACCTTGTTTCTTTCATCTTTCTTCAGTGAATCTGCCAGTAAATCCTGCTGGGGAACTTCTGGTTGGCTCGAATCAGTTTGCCATGGATGTACGACGGGACAATTTTGTTCGTCAAGTGTCAGAGCAGCTCCTTGTTAATGAGCCTTTGGAGCGACTAAACGCTATCAGGGTTCAATCTTTCCAATTCTTTAGTGACATAATGAGCTCCGGGAAGCCTAATGGGAAGCATCTGAGGCCGGTCTTCCTCTTTGGGGATGCATTGATCATAGAAAACTCTCGAGTGCTGGATGTTTTCGAGAGTTAGGATTTTAATCTGGACGGGATGCCGATTCACATCCCCATTATGAAGCGTCATTTCCCTTTTGCGTGGTTCAACATGATCATTTTGGACAGGCAAATGCCAGACCCCCTCACTCCAACTAGACCGGGGATATTTGTGGGTAAGATCCGTTATATTAAAACTCCTGGGTCAATACGTGCGATCAAGGATCCGGCCAGTCGATCCGTGATGGGGTTAGCTCCGGGTACCTTCATCAATACACCCGGTCCTAACTTCTTATTTTCTCAGGCTGATACCTTCCTGAGCTAGCTTGCTCGAAAAGGGTCCTACCCTGTTGGCAGATTGGCATTGGTGGGCTGGCTACACCCCATTCCCCCGTGGGCTAACCTGACCTCATGGGTTCTGCGAAAATATGGGACATTTTTGTGAGAAGTCAATCTTTATGATGCTATCCGGGGTACCAGCCACGGATTGCCCATTAATAGGCCGTTGTTCATGGCCCTTCTGGAGATGTATAACCATCGGACAGGAACTTTCTTCACCCCTGTAGGAGAGTTGGGGCTCGCTCTCCATGAGATGTATGCTATCTCCAAGCTTCCCTGGGGAGATGAGCCTTTCGAAGCGTATACTCCAACGAACGAGGAGTTCCAGGATCTAGATCGACGATTCCCAGGCTTCGTTGCTGTGTACCAAGAACTGTTGTGTCATCATAGCACCTGTCACCGAACGTCTATCCAGAAAAATGATAGCTCGGAAGGGGACACTCCCCATACCAACTCTTGGGTCTCATATCTTTTCAAATTCAGTGCTGCTGGCCGAGTTACTTCCCGAGATCGTCAAACTCCTAGGAAAGTAGAAGACTTGGTGTCAACTGCTAGGAGGTCAAAGTCTAAGGGTGACAAATTTGGGAGCCAGATTGACTCATTCAGCTATTTTTATTATAGTACTCGGCGGCTGTCAGAGAAGGCACTCTTGGCAGGGTTTTTAATGGTATGGCTGCACAATTGTGTGGTCTCTGGAGGGGCAGGTGCTATTGAGAGGATCGACCGTCACTTCATTCTTTCTGCCGTGAAGTTGGCCTTTGGGGTCAGGCTGGCTCTTCTTCCCGCTATGGTGTGCAGCATTCAGCATGGTCTCCGCGCCTTCTCGTCCAAGGTCATCGCTTGTGACGTGGCGATGGACTTTGAACGTATAGAGCTGTCTTATCATTACTTGTTGGGATGGCTGTTGTTGCATTATCAGTCTTTGATGAGGCCTGGGACGGGAGATGGCGTTACGGACGACGACTCTTTTCTTTTCAGGTATCACCATCAGCCTTGGGAATATAGTACCATGTCAGCGTGTCGGAGGATGCTGGCGAGGGTGGACGGATATGATTTCTTCGTGTCCGTTCCCTGTTTTACCGACCAGGAAGTGACGAGTGTTCATGTCGATGGCGTTGGACCTCCTCATTTCTTACCTGAGAAGATGCGTTTCTGGCTGCGTAACATTCTCCCGGCGTATTTAGTTTATCATAATCGCAACACTGTGTACTTGGAGCCCTACTTGCCCAGTAGGTTTTCCCGTCAATTTGGGTACAGTCAACTATTCCTTGGGTGTCCCAGTTCCTGTCTGGGATTTGAGGGTAGCATTCTCGATGGTATTAGGGCATGGAGCTACTATGACACTTGTCATACTCGAACTAGCTTCTCAGTTCCTGCAGCAAGCGTGATAGGGGAAATCTTGCATATGGCAGCCTTATACCATGTTACGATAAATCAGCCTCCTCTCGATTTTGACCCGAGGACTAGCTTCATCGTGGACACTCGTCTGGCGGAGAAGGCTACGGTGTCGAAGGCAAAGAAGAAAGGGACGAATAGAGTTCCTACGCCCGATTCCGAGTCCTTTGACACAATTGAGGAAGACAACGAGCGGGACGACGAGGACTCTCTCCCTTCTGGTGGCAAAGCAGCGGTGGGTCAGCCGCCCATCATGGCAGATGAAATAATGACGGATCAACCGTCGGTCGTATTAGATGAGGTGGTAGATCAGTTGCCACCTGTATCGGAGGTGGTACGGGTAGAACTACCGCTTGCCGTGCCTGGTCCCTCGCGTAAGTGAGGCAGACGTGAGTCTACTAGCGGAGGAGTAGCCTTTTCCGTAAAAAGAGCTGCGGTCGGACCTCGTAGGCTACTTATTACGGAGAGGGGTGAGGATGATGACGATGTCCCGGAGGTAAGCCTATTTCGGAGCCGTCTCCTTGTTGTGGTTTTCTCTTCTTCTTCTTTTCTTGGAGATATGACCTAACCATTTTTTTCTTTGTAGGCGTCTGACGAACCAGGCTCTCCAGAACCGTCTACTGCCCCTGGAGTTGATACGGCCCTTGCTGCTTTGATTAGCGACATGTGTGCCGCGGTCCTTTCTGCGGGGGCTCTCTCAGCGGCGGCTGGGGGCTCCCTGGTTGCTGAGGCTCGGCCCAGGGTGACGAAGGTTTCCTCGGGCCTGTCTCCGAGATCGCTGAACTTCAGCAAGGCGACGCCGATCTCGTTGCATCCCCTCCTGAGGGTGCAGGGGCGGAGGAGCCTATTATACCTGACTCGGAGTCTGCTGGTGAAGAGGCTCGGCCTCCACACTCTTCCGCTGGTAAGATAAGCCAAATATTGACTAACGAGGGGGCTTATTTGCTTTATCAACATATCCTCCAGGTCAAATCGATTCATGGTTGTCTTGGCCCTACAGGTCCTGACCCTTTGCCTCCCACACCGAATGTTCTTAGGGAAGGCTCGGCCTGCCGTGATCTGGAGAAAAGGAGCGTTTCCTCTCCTTTACCGACTTATGCCGAGGGGTCTCCTGCCAGCTCCGGGCAGATGGGAATGGAGCTGGCGATGGTATCCGCCTCATCCTCTGCTGCTTATACGGCTTCGGAGACTGACTTCTCGACCCTGCCGAGCATCCAAGTTTTGCGGGCTGCTGAGGAGGAGTTGGTTGCTGTTCAGGCGTCCTTCCGTACAGAGTTTGCTTCCTTCGTGGCAGGGGCGGCCAATTCTGTTGTGTCCTCTTCAGTATTGCCAGCTACACTCCCGTTGACGTCGGCTTCTTCGGAGGCTCTGGACGAGGTATCGCAGGATATGGTTGACAGCTTCTATCGCCACTTAAAGAGGGGCATAGATGCTACCATAGAACGGAGGATCCCTTTTACTCTGTCCTTGCGATGCGCCCGGGGTCAGATTGAAACTTTGAAGGCTCTTTCTGGCGGGGCGGGGTTGGCTGCGCTCCTGTAGCCCAAGTTGGCAGAGGCTGATCAGCTCGTGACCCAATTATTGATGGTATGGCAGGCTGACTTGCCTACTGCGATTGAACGGGAGCGGGGCTTCCTTGTTGCTGCTTGGGATAGGATAAAGCTCGCTCGAGATACTGCTAGGCCAGTTGTGAAGGGGGACCATGACAAGCTCTCTGCTTCGTATGACAGGCTGGGTCGTCGAAGTCAAGCTTGTAGGACTCGGGGAGAGGCTGCTTTTCGTGGAATAGCTGACACGAAGGAGCGAATTCTCGCACTTCAGCAGGAGCTGGCCTTCCTAGAATTAGAGCTGAAGGCTGCTGATGCGGAACAGGAGTCGATTGTTCGGGAGGCCGAGAAGGTTTCCCGATCTTCTGTTAACCTGGAGCGGGCCTTTAAGAAATTCGAGGATAACTGGCAAGCCCATGCTCAACTGGAGGACGAGGCGGTGCTGACTCAAGAGGAGGAGCGTCGGGCTACACAGAGGTTTGAGCGGTCGGTTGCCTTGCTGACGAACCGTCTCAGGGCGTTATGTGCCCCAGAGCAGTGATCAGCTTTCTGTTTTTCTTTTGCTATTTTTTCGTCTTTTTGATTTGATTTTGTAAGGGATGTGATCCTAAATGATGAAGCACTTTGAATTTTGAATGACTGAGCATGTTTCAACTCATCTTCTCTTTCTTGTACTTGCGGTGTTTGTGGAATTGGACCTGCTGGGGGATTATTTGTAGACCTGTTACCCCGAGTGTGCCTTGGTTTTAGGTACGAGTAACAAGTTTTGGAGAGAAATACCTAGAACAACTTCGCGGTAAGACAGCTATAGAAGTTCTTGGTGTTCGAGAGAATGCCAGGGAGCAACTGGGCTCCCAGGCATGATAGGGAAGGGATGGGTGTGTACTGGAAACCCAGTACAGCATCTGTGGTCGACTGAGGACGTTTTGTGGTCATCGGAAGATGTTTGTGGACCTATTATCTTTGGGCGTACTCAGGTCATGGGTACAGATAATAAGTGGAGTGAGGACCATCATACTTACTCAGAGGTAGTGAGGACATGGCAAGTATGGGGATTTCTTTACCGTGAGATCTTCCTGTTCAGAGGTAGTGAGGACATGGCAGGAGTGGACTCAACGGAGGATATGTGTGGTCAACAGAGGATATTTGTGGGCCTATTACCCTTGGCGTATCCTAGTTTAGGGTACAGGTAATAAGACGAGAGAGGACTGACATACTCAGAGGTAATGAGGACATGGTAAGTACGGAGGTTTTACCGTGGAGTCTTCCTACTCAGAGGTAATGAGGACATGGCAGGAGCGGACTCAGCAGGGATATTTGTGGACCTATTATCCTTCGTGTACTCCGGTTGTGGGTACAAATAATAAATTGAAAGAGGAATCATTATACTTACTCAGAGGTAATGAGGACATGGCAAGCATGAAGGTTTCTTCGACGGAGCCTTCCCACTCAGAGGTAATGAGGACATGGCAGGAGTGGACTCAATGAAGGAGGGTGCATAGAACAACTCAGAGGTAATGAGGACATGGAAGTTCTATGTAAAGGGGTGGTTTGTTTTTGGCGAAAGTAAAACGACTCAGAGGTAATAAGGACATGGCCGTTTTAGAAATTTGTGGATCGATTACCCTTTTTGTGCACTGGGAGTACGGGTAGTGGATCATGAGGGAGGATCTCTTCCAGGAAGAAAGTTCAGAGGTATAATCATACGTGACTTGCTATCTGAAAGAGTGACCGGAATGTGAGTTCAGAGGCACCAGCGGGTACATAACTCGGTAATTTAGAATATTGAGAAAGTGTGAGTTCAGCGGCACCAGCGGGTACATGACTCGATAATTTGGAATGTTGTGGATGTGAGTTCAGCGGTACCAGCAGGTACATGACTCGATGATCTGGAGAGAATGTCGTTTAGACATAATATTTCTTCAGGAACTTGTCGTTGACGGGCAACATGAGCAAGTCTACATTTTGTTTTGCGAGGCGGTAAGCACCGTTGGAGAATACTGCCTCAATGATAAATGGGCCTTCCCACTTTGGCTGAAATTTGCCGGCGGTCTTGTGAGTCATGACCATCGGACTCCGGACTGCCAGAACGAGATCGCCCATTTGGAATGTTCTGATTTTGACCTTCTTGTTGAAGGCTCCAGAGATGCGTGCTTGGTATAGCTTAATTCGTTGCTGAGCCAAGAGGCGCTTTTCATCTAGTGCCTCCAATTCCTGTAGCCGGCGATGGTGGTTTTCGTCTGTCGTCAATTGATGTGTGAGGGTGATGCGTAGTGAGGGGATCTAAGTCTCCAGTGGGAGGACTGCCTCACTCCCGTACACCAGGAAGAATGGTGAATTCCCGGTAGCTGTTCGAACTGTGGTGCGATAAGCCCATAAGCATTCGTCGAGCTTCTCGTTCCAGTCGCGTTTGTTGGAGAGTTTGATGATTATTTTGTTGAATGCCTCTGCCAACCCGTTCGCTGCCGGGTTGTATGGTGTCGAAGCGACATTCTGAATACGGTGCTTATCGCAAAACCGATAGAATGCGTGGCTTGCAAACTGCGGACCATTATCATGGATGATCCTTCGGGGCAGTCCAAAGCGGTAGATGACGTGATGCTTAAGGAAGCTGATCACGTTTGAAGTCTTGACTTCTGCGAGTGGGACAGCTTCCGCCTATTTGGAGAAGTAATCAGTGATCGCAAGTATGAAGCGATGTCCTCGGAAGGAAGGTGGGGTGATTGGACCAATGATATCCATTCCCCATGCTTCGAATGGCCAGAACGCCACTGTCGGATGTAGAAATTCGGATGGTTGGTGAATGAAGTCCGCGTGGACTTGGCAGGCTTTGTATTTTCTAGCATAATCTATCGTATCTGCCACCATCGTGGGCCAATAGTAGCCCTTTCGGCGAAGACAGTCTTGCAATTTAGGACCGGACTGGTTTGCCCTGCAGACACCGTCATGAGCTTCACGTACGACTTCTTTGGCTTCTACGTTTGACAAGCATCGAAGCAACAACCCGTCATAGGATCGTCGATACAGTATTTTCGTCTCTATATCGTAGAAGAATCCGAGAGAACGTCGTCTGATGGAGGTGGCTTCCTTTGGATTCTTTGGGAGGATGTCGTAGACGACGAAGTCGATGAATGGTTGTCTCCAGTCTGGGGCATCATCGATCATCTGGGCAGAATAACTCGCCACAAATTGTACATTGTTCTTGGGACAGACCAGTTCGTGGCCTATCACATCCACTAATTGGCGATCATAGTTCGAAACTGCTAGGGAAGCGGCAAGACCAGCTAGGGCATCAGCTTCGATATTTCGGAGTCTGGGGACATGTTCGATGAAGAATCCCCTCGAACGATGAGATGATGTCAATCGCTATTTGGTGATAAGGGATCATATCTTCGTGGCGGACCTCATATGAGCCCCGAATCTGATTGACGATTAGTTGGGAATCGCCGTATGCTTCAAGGTATTCTACCTCCAGCTCTCTTGCAAGTTGGAGGCCAATGACCAGAGCGTTGTACTCGGCCACATTGTTAGAGCACGGCTCTGTGAGGGAATAAGCGCGGTTAATCACTAATCCGGAAGGGGAGACCAGCACTACCCCGACTCCGATGACTATATTGCCTTTAGGTCCGGTCCTCGAAGCACCGTCGAAGAACATTCGCCATATATCATCGTGAGAGGTTGCGTGCGAGTCGGCGACCTCATCTGGGATCTCTTTATATATTTTGGAGGACTCCGAGCCTGGGTGGGCTGCTAAAAAGTCTGCCAGGGCTTGACCTTTGACTGCCTTTTATGGGACGAAGATCATATGATAAGGGGACAGTAATATTTCCCATGTAGCGAGGCGAGAGCTGAGTGCCCCTGGTTTAGTCATGAGGACCCTGAGAGGGTTGACTCATGAGATCACATGTATCGTTTGTCCGGTGACATAGTGCCGCATTTTTTGAATGGCGAACACCAGGGCAAGGCATTCCTTCTCCACAGCGGTGTATCGGTGCTCTGGCCCAATCATCATTCGGCTGAGGTAATATATGGCTTGCTCATGGCCTGCGTCGTTGTTTTGTGCCAACAGAGCCCCAAGGGAATGCTCTATTGCTCGTACGTAGAGCAGAAATGGTTTTCCAGCAACAGGGGCCACCAGGACTGGAGGGTTTGACAAGTATTCTTTGATGCTGTCGAAGGCCCGCTGACATTCTTCGTCCCATACGAACGAGATACCTTTCTTCATGAGGTGGGTGAATGGTCGACATCGCCCGGAGAGGTTAGAAATGAACCTCCTGATGTAAGCTAGCCTTCCTTGAAGGCCTCTGAGTTCGCGAAGATTTCTCGGGGGATCCATCTCTATATTTGCCTTTGTCTTCTCAGGGTCTACATGGATACCCTGGGCGGTAATGATGAAACCCAGGAACTTCCCGCTGGATACGCCCAGAAAGGATTTTATGGGGTTCATTTTCAAATTGTGTGCTCGCATCAGGTCGAATATCGTTCTCAGGTCCTGCAGATGGTCTTCCTTGCGGCGGCTCTTGGCGGCAATGTCATCCACATAGCACTCCACCGTCTTGCGTAAGTGGTCTCTGAAGATGATGCTCATGGCTCTTTGATATGTGGTGCCAGCATTCTTTAAACCGAAAGGCATAACTGTGTAGCAGTATGTGCCAATCGGTGTTCGGAATGATGTATGCTTTTCATCGTCAGGAGACATCTTAATTTGGTTGTACCCCGAAAAGCCATCCATGAATGACATACGTTCAAAACCGCAGGTATTGTCAATCATGATGTCCATGATAGGGAGGGGGAACTCATCTTTAGGGCATACCTCGTTCAGATTGCGGAAGTCAATGCAGATTCGAATCTTCCCATTCTTCTTGAGGACGGACACTATATTGGCGACCCAATCGGGATGTTGCTCCTCACGAATGAAGCCGCTGGCTATCAGTTTGTTGACTTCGGCTTCGATCGCGTCCATGATGTCCGGACAGAAGCGTCGCTGTTGTTGTTTGACTGGCTTCGCATCCGGTCGGATGTTGAGTTTGTGAAGAGCAAAGTCGGGATTTAACCCTGGCATGTCTTCATAGCTCCAGACGAACACATCAATATACTCTTTGACAAGTTCTAGCAGCAATTCTTGCTCTTCGTCTGTTAGGCTTTTACTGACGAAGATCGGTTTTGGAGAAGATTCGCTGCCGAGATCCACTTGTATGACCTCATCTTCAGTAGGAGGTTCTCTCTGTTCTAACCGTTTTTCCCATTGTGTGTCCAATTGTTGGGCCCACGGCTCTAGCTCGAGGATTTCGGGGATGTCTTCGTCTTCTTCGTAAGCGTCGACGAATGCCATGTTGACTGTCATGACTTGTCTGAACACATCTCCGATGCTGGTATTCGAGTCCGAAGTTGGTGACCCGGTTGAATGTGACTGCCAGTCATATTCTTCATCTGAACTCTCAGGGGTCGTAGCAGGCGTTACATACCCCAACCCGCATCGAGTTTTGCTATAGTAGTCTCGTAGTTTGCCCGCCGGGACTGGCGGCTTCAAAGGTAATCGTCGCCCAGTGCCGTAGTTCAAACCTGGCGTCGTCTCCAGATCATACCCCTGTTTCTGCATGAGATATTTGGATTGGGGGCTATAGAGATACAGAGGCAGTCTTCCGGTATCTGACCCGAGGTCGGCTTCCTCTATGGTGAAGGGATACGGGTCGTCCTTCCGGCCGAAGATGATTGGATGGTCCCCTCCCTCGATTATTCGGTAAGTGTCTTCTACTGGAGTAAGCTGGATCACGGTGTACACATTTGTCACCTGTGTGTGTAGGTGAGTGCCTATACCGTGTTCCATAGCATACATTGTACATAGCTTATTGAGCTCGGTGTAGTTCAAAGATAACCCTTTATTGATGAAGTAAGGTATCTTTTCTAGGAGGATTACATCATCAGCGGAGGGAACATTAGTGTGGGCAGCCACATACTTGGCTAGCTCCGGTTCCTCTTCGGCTACCCCCTGTGTAAATGAAGACTGAGAGGACGACCTGGGTAGCTTGATCGTCAGAGGTTCAGCTGATGGAGCAGAGCGTGGAGTTGTTGGCAGACTAGCGACCCCCAGTTTGGCATTTGATGTGGAGCGAGGAGTGGCTGGTTCGCTAGAAGTGTCAGATCTTGCATCGGGGTGACGACCCTTCTTGGGAAGGTGTATCGTCAGTGGCCTATGGGAGGGATTGAGCTTCTCCGTTTGGGGTTGACCGACTCTCGGCAGTCTGATTGTTAGTGGCCCCATTGTGGGTCTCAGCACTTGGCCGGACTTTGGCAGCCGAATTATCATCTGCTCCTCCTGCGCCGAGAGGCTGATCGCGTCCCTCCATAGAGTGGCAGTAAGGGGTACGGACCTGCCCAGTTTGCGAGCTTGGAGGTGGATCGTCAGAGGCTCTTCTGATCCTGTGGTTGTCTCGGTACTAGCTTGTATATTTCCTTCATCATGGTGCCTCTTCGACTTTTCGTATAGGCAGGAGTCTGAGTAGTAAGATTCGACCCCTTTGAAGGGATCGATATCAGCAAATTTCGTCTTCACGAAGTCGTATTTGTCGACATATTTGAAGCACTGGTGCAGCGTGGAAGGCGCGATCATATAATCGTGTATCCATGGGCGCCCCAAGAGGATGTTGTAAGAAGTGTCTGCATCTATGACGTAGCAGGTGACTTCGGATTGGAGGTCGCCAATTTGACACTTCAGACGAATCTTCCCAATAGGGTAGCTCCTGCTCGAATTGAAACCGCTGATGGCGGTGCTTGTAGGTGTCAGACGATGCATTGGGATACGAAGATGATGTAGCAGACCCTTCAGGATGATGCTTATAGAAGAGCCAGGATCTATGTGCATCTGATCCACCTTCACGTCGCCGATGTATCCCGTGTAGTATAGCGGGCGATCGTGTAGGTTGGTTTTGATGAGCATGTCCTGCGGAGTGAAGACGATGTTGGGCATTGCTCCCATGCAGGCACTGTCTTGGAGATCCACGGGTGAGTCCTCCCTGGTGAGGTTGGATTGAGCCAGATAGACATCGACATTTTGGAGTGCTTCGCTTAATGCAATACGAACGTCCTTGGAGAGCCTTAGGAGTTCGTACAGTGACAACTTGGCCGGTGTGTTAGCCAATTGCGCTAAGATATCAAAGTTGTAGGGCCTCTCTAGCCCTTGGGCTGCCTCTTTTCGGAGGGACTTGTCGAAGCGAGTCTCCCTCGGCCTAGGCTTGTCGGTCGTCGAAGGCTGAGCTGGTCCCGGAGCATCAGTTGTAGTGGGTTGATGATTCTCTGCTGGATTGTCAACCACAGGTTCGGATTGCGCTCCAGATCGCGTGACGACGGCTGTAGCCTCCTCGATGTCTGCCGAGATTATGTGGCAGGTCCTGACTTTTCTACTTTTCTTCTTGTCGGTGGAAGATGGTGTGGGCCGGGTCACTTCTGACACCAAGTCTGGATGGATCCACATGACCTCCCCTCGTGATGTGGTGAGGGGTACTAGACCGGCAGCCTGATCTCGGGGAGGTGGAAGATTGGTAATCTCCATTATCGCCAGAGGGATGGGGATCACCCCATTTTGAGTCTCCGTCGGAGGGAAGCTGCCGAATTGTACGAATACCATATTGGCCGCCACGGTTACCTCTTCGAAATCGATGGCCAGAGCGTTCGAATCGATGAGATTTTGGATGTACCATTTCAGCTAGTAGCAATCGTGTGTAGCATGATGGACATAGCGATGATAATGGCAGTACTTTGGATTCTCCATCTCTGTCGGCCGTAGTTCCCGTCTTGGTGGAGGAAGCTGAATTCTGTCCCCTTGTATGATCATGTCCAAGATAGGCTTGACGTGACCGTCTTCGAAGGAGTAAGTGATTTGCGGCCATTGTTTGTCTGCTGGCTTTGGCTCAGGTTTTTGTGCTGTATCGGCCACCATAGCCTGCTTTCCTTTGCTATCCCGATTGTTGGAGGGGCCACCCCTATTATCGTTGTTGGGACGCTTGCCCTTATTTTCTTCTTCCGAGATGTGTAATCCCAGTTGGCGAGCCTTCTTCAGCCATTCTTCGGCGCTTGTGGCGCTGATGATGAACGTCTTCCAATCCTTGAATTGACTTTCGCCCATCCAGAGACTGATCGTTGGAAGCAGTCACTTTTGGCAAATTTCAATTAAGGAGGAATCCGGATTTTCGAAGGGCAGCTTCATGGCGGTTTGGCGGAACCGCTCGATATAGTTCCTTGTCAGCTCCTTCTCCCCTTGGATGACGTTCATGAGGGTGGACATGGTGACGTCCTGCCCTACTTCGTAGAATCTCTCCAAGAACAGGCACTTGAAGCCGGCGAAGGAGTGGATGCAGTTGTCCGGCAGATTGCGATACCAGTCGAAAGCGACTCATTCCAATACCCCGACGAATAATCGGGTGAGAATAGCATCATCGTAGGGCAGATGGTCCGTGGTGACCTCAAAGTAAGTGATGTACTGACTCGCTAAGGTCTTTCCATCATAAGGATTGATGTTGAACGGCTTATATCTTGGTGGGAAGGGAACATCCCTCCATGCAGCCGGGTATACTTGTCGTATTCTGAGGTCTTGAGAGTTTTCTCGGGCGTAAAACAGGGCTCGGAGCTTCTGGACCTCTCTTCTTGCTTCCCTGGCATCATCTGCAGCGGTGGAAGCCGTTATTTCGGGAGGATTGTTGCACGGGTTCGATGCCGCTGAGTTTGAGTCTGCATTGACCGCGGGACCCGTGCTTGTTTGGCCAGGGGTTCTTCCTTGCAGAGTTGGAAGAGCCGTCTTGATTTTATCTACAGACTTGACCAAGGCCTGTAGTATGGCCTCCAGAGTGTCGATGCGCTGGCGATCACTGAAACCACTTTGATTGCTATCCGTCATGAACACCGTCCTTATATGATGAGAAACGGAAGGGACGGTAGAGGACGTATCCTCCGAGTCATACCCATGTACCGAGAAGTCATCGGGATATGTAGGAATATTCTCTTTTGGTTCGGACTCAGAGGGAATAGTACCCCCGGCTTTAGAGCTTGCTTCATCTTGAGAGTCGTGGACGTCCTCAGGGATGCCAGCCTCGGCTGTATCTGATGGGAGAGTTATCTCCCCTGGCACGTCTTCTTGGAATATCGGATTGTTGTAGAGGCTCGGAGGGGTGCTACCCCCAGCCCCAGCAACCCCCTGCGTTACGGACGACGGGCCTTCCACTGTAGCAGATTTCGTCTTAGAGCGAGTACCTTGGAAAACTCGGGTGGTGGGCACCCGCTTAGACGATAGTCTTTTAGTTGCAGTGGTTGAGGTCTTCGGGCTGGAAACATTTGTCTTCTTCCTCCTTCCATCAGCGGGGACTTTTCGAGCATAGTTGCAGGAGACGACGGGTAGTGCCTCGTCTTCTGAAGATGGCTGTTGCAGTCTTTGAAAGACAGACTGCCGGTCCTCTCGTATTGTCGTGTCATTGCAGCAGCAGTTGACGATGATTTGGGTGCAGTGACGTCCGTAGGAGGACTCTTTGTATCCCGATGCATCTTTTCTTTTCTTGCGTTTGTGGAGGATGGCCTTACGCAAGTCAGACGGGTCTGGACCGACCCTGTTTTCTCTCGGGATTTTGGAAGACTTTTGTGAACCTCTCTGTCCGTCTGCCGCCGGGGGCTGGACTCGAGTGGTTCTGTACAACTTCCCATCTGAGGCCCGCGTAATAATTAGCGGGACGCCCTGATAGTCAGAGGTTGGGGCAGCTGACTGGGCTTGGTGGGCCCGCGCTGCCCTAGACTTCTTCCTTTTAGCACTCGCGGGTACATAATAGGAAGGGTCCAAGTTGAATATCACAGAGTCTGGCTTATCATCCAGAGAATCATCAGGGTTAGGACCACATGAGAGACGGTCGAAGACTGATTGAGAGAAGCGTGGAACAGCCGCTATGCGGCTAGGATTGGGAACCGTGCAGGCTGTCTGCATGCACCTGTCTTTAGCTGCCGGATGAGTTGCTTTGGTGCGATTAGTAGGAGTCGCGATCGTGCAGACTGGCCGTATGCGGTTGGCAATTGTGGCCGTAAGGGTTTTCTGTAAGCGATTGACTTCAGTAACCGCATAAGCTTCATCCATGTGGTTGGCAACTGTAGCCGCATAAGCTATGCGGCTGACAGATGTGACCGCATGAGTTTTCTTCATGCGGCTAGCGGATGTGGCCGCATGAGCTTTTTCCATGCGGCTAGCACCCTTATGCGGCTCGAATCGCGTAGAGTTCCTCTTTGTCCCTGCAAGTCCAGCATCATAGTGTTTTCTTCTGCCGGACTTAGGGACAACAGAGTTGTCTACGATCTGAAGTAGGGCCGCAGGAGAGTCTTGCTCGCCGTCTTGAACAACAGAGGGTATCTCTGCAAGAGCTTCAGTAGGAACGAAGGATCGGGGTCTCCACTCCTTGCGGGCCTTCTTCGAGCGAGCTCGCTTCTGGACCGGGCCAGCGCTCTTGTCAGAGAGCATTTCTTCGAACGCCTGTTGGTCGAACCGGGCGACCATCTTCTGTTGCGTGGAGCCAAGCTTGGCTGCATTCGATTGCGTCACCAACTCCTCAGCCGTAGAGAATTTTGTCCCCAACAGAGTCGCCATCGTGTTTGCCATAAAATATAAAAGAACAGAACAATTATCGGAGGACCGGACTTTTACTTCACGTTACAAACTCGCTTGTACAAAGAAAGCCTAGGGACGAAAACCTAGGTACAGCAATCTAAGTACAATTATTTATTTTAGATTCTGGGGGGTGACGATAGAGGCTCGAGAAGGCGACGGCAGCCCTGCCTTACTCCTTGGACGATCGGTATGCAGCCTTGACTCCTGTGACGAGATAGTTGGCATTGATAAAGAAATGCTCTTCTTGCTCTCCTCGTATTGCTCTTCTGACTTCTCTCTCTCTGGATTGATCTCTCAGTATTTTCTCTCTGATTATCGGGGGAGCCTCTCTGTCTATATTCGCAAGGGAATGGCACATTGCTTATTTATAGGAGTGGGGGCATCATTAGGGTTTAGATGATTGCCCATTCTCAAAGTGGCGGCGGCCTGATGTTTAATCAATCTGGACCATTAGTCTTAAGCGTGAAGGATCTGGGCTATAAATGTGGATAGTATTGAATCCTGTGAGTGATTAATGCTGATTGCTTTAAATTTTCATGATTGGTTGTATCAAGCTTGGATCTCTCACCACGTGTCCCATTGGCTTGATCATGAATGATATGACATGATCTCATTAATTATGAGGATAGCGTTAAATATGGTTATTAGGATCTGGTAAATCTCTGATTGATTTAATACCACGCGTTCCATAATCACCCTGCTACTAGCTGTCAAGTTATGGGGGCAATTGAATCTCTGCCATGTGTCTTAATGGTGGGCCCTGCCAGAGCCGCATGATATCCATGAACCGCATGAGACAGCGTCTCAGTGAGCCGCATAGGTATAGTACTTGCGAGCCGTATGGGATGGTTTCTTGGTGAGCCGCAGGAAGATGATTCCTGCCAGCCACATGAAGTTGTTCTTCAATTGAGCCGCATAGGAGTAGCCACGTGGCAATCTCGGATCGTGTCAGAGATTTTCTCCTGTTCCCGAAGAGTCTGTCATTATGACAGGACCATCATGGCACTTTATGTCAAAGTCGTCAGCTGTCAAATCATGGCAGAGCATTAAATAAGGCCATTACTTGATGGCCAGCTGTGTGAAGGGATCCCACGGGGACACGTGGTGTTGATCGAGCCGTATATTTATGTTGGTCGTTAGTGAGCCGCATGTACTTTGGAGCTGCATGAGGCTGGAAGACTCTTTGAACCGTATGGGACTGCCCCTATGGAGCCGCATGGATTCTTCTGTCTCGAGCCGCATAAAACTGAGAGTCTCTCTGAACCGCATGAGACTGCCCTTGTTATGAGCCGCATGGGATTCTCCTACTCCGAGCCGTATAGACCATCATTCTGATATTTTCCATGCTTCTACACTTTCATAGACTTCGTGGTCCATGATATCCTACCTGAAGATCCTAAGGAGGCTACAACAATTCGTCGGCGGTCACTCAGATTTTACTATAATTATACTACAAAGACACTCTACCAACGAACATTTGACGGCTTACTCCTACGCAGTCTCACGGAAGAAGAAGCAAAACAAATACTTCGTGAAGCTCATGACGGTATTTGTGGTGCACATCAACCTGGTCCTAAATTACAGGATCGTATTCGCCATATGGGATATTATTGGCCCTCGATGATATCTGATACAATCGAGTACGCAAGGAAGTGCCGAGCATGTCAAATCCATGCTGACTTCATTCATCAACCGTCATAATTTCTTCACCCGACGGCAGCATCTTGGCCCTTTGAAGCTTGGGGTATGGATGTCATCGGTCCTATCAACCCTCCCTCGTCTTGAGGAAATCGGTTCGGTTTATATTATCTATAACTGATTATTTCTCAAAGTGGGCTGAAGCAATACCTCTAGCTGAAGTTAAGACAAGCAGTGTTATCTATTTTATTAAGCATCATGTTATTTACAGATTCAGTGTTCCTCAATAAATCATTCATGATAATGGGCCATAATTTATCAGTCAGAAGTTCGCTCGATTCTGCGATGACAACAGGATCAATAATATTGCTTCTACAGCTTACAATCATGCAGCTAACGGGTTGGCAGAAGCATTTAGTAAGACCATCATCAAACTCCTCAAGAAGTTTGTTTCTACCAACAAACGAAACTGGAGTGAGAAGCTTGGAGAATGTCTGTAGGCTTACCGTACTATAGTACATACTCTTACAGGCTGTATGTTGTTCTCTTTGGTATATGGATGCGAAGTCGTCTCACCATTGGAAATCCAGATCCCTTCTCTAAGGATTGCCATTGCCAATGAACTCACAACCGAAAACAATGATCGTCTGAGACTTCAGGAGGTTGAAGCGCTTGAAGAGAAACGGCTCCTAGTTCAACAACATATTGAGTTATACCAAACTCGTCTATCAAAAGCCTTCAACTGTAAAGTCAAAGTCTAAACATTTCAGAAAGAAGAATTAGTTCTAACCGTCAAACGTCCTATGGCTATGACGCACATGAGCAAAGGCAAATTCGAAGCGGAGTGGGAAGGACCCTACATTGTAAGCAAAGTTTTCTCCAATGGAGCTTATCAATTGACTGGTTTGGATGGTCGAATCGCCATGATGTCCATTAATGGCAAATTCCTAAAGAAATATTATGTCCGAAGACAAAGAAGAAATATCAACACAGAGACTCATAATGTAAATAAAATTCTTTTTTTATTTCCATAAATTCAAACAGAAAGAAATACATAAAATCAACGAGGACCGGAGCCCTACTGATTGAAGACAAATTTTACAAGGAGCTCGAAGACATTATTGTCCGATAACACTAGCAGTTCACAGGCAGCCTTCCTCAGAGCTTCTTCTTTGGCAGTACTCCTAGGCTCCACCAGTTCGGCCAGAATATCCTGCTTTTTTCCAGGAATAGCCAAGCTTTCTCCGGCTTCTGGCTGAGTAGACGGTGGAGGCTCGTCGGAAGGAGTGTCAAAAGTGGCTTCAATCTTTGGGATAACTCCCGTCTCCTTAGGCATTTCTTCTGAAGACATTTGCAAAGAAAATGGGTGAATGATGCTCTCAAAAAGTTCTACACTATTTATAAACAGAAAAGCCAAAAATTCTGTCTCAGGATTCGAAATAACCTTTCCTCGAAAAGGCATGTTCGTTCATCTTGTGAAGAAATCTTCATTTATTCTTTGTCTCGAGAATCGAAGCGACCTTTCCTTGAAAAGGCATGCTTATTTATTAGTCTTTTTCATTTCTACTTCATTACGGGAATGGGCCTACATTTATTATCATTTATTTACTTTTTCGTAAATAAAGCCACAAGATAATAAAAACTCAAAATCTCCGTAGACTCTATCCAATTCATCAATTCCATCTTTTGAAACCCAGCCATGTTAAAGGATGTCTTTTCTTTATGATAAATCTAAATATTGTCTTTTAGACACGATCTTCTGCCTTTAAGTCCCAGCGGACTTGAAGATCATTTATAGAAGAAAAAAAAAAGTTCACGTCTATATTACCTCTGGATTCTATTTTTCTATATCATCACATCAAATCAAATCATAAAGAAGAGAAAATCATTATTTATCCCTTCTTTAAAAATATAGTTACATCTTAATGGAAATCTATTACATCTCGGATTTTTATTTCTAAATATATCTTAATGGGAATCTATTACATCTCGGATTTTCATTCTGAATATAACAAATGAAGGTCTATTAGATCTAGGGATCTTCTTGTTGGTGCCAGTTCCTTGTCGACTCGACCTGAAGCAGCGAACAAGGCAACGGAATCAACTCTGGTTTTCTCTCTCAGAAAGACGAGAGAAGAACCCCAGAGTACAGCAGCTCAAAGACAAGCTGTTGTCAATACAACTGGTAGAGGAGAGATGACCTGTCATAAGAACTAGGAATAAGATCACCCTCATGATACGATTCATAATTCTATGTCTCCATCGTCCAACTCCCATGTATAAAGGCCCTTCCTACCATCTCGAGGAAGCCCATTTTAACATGAAAAGTCCTGAGCACTCTGGTGTGTGTGTCAAAGTGGTTCAACTTCATAGGATCCAAGATTTCCAATGCTAGTTCTGGGAAATACTGTCAGTTGGTCCCCTGCAAATATCAGAAAGAAGAAGAGAATACAGTAAAAGTTCTTTCTTATCGCAACTATTCATACGCAATAGAAGCTGAAATATTATGCACGCCCATAGGCGTATATTTCGGGAAGAATGAAGCACGAAAGCACCACATGTAGTTCTCAAAACCGAGAAAAGTTAAAAAAAATGTGTGTGTGTGTGGGACGTGTCAAGACAGTTACACAACGAAGCTCAAATGTGCCAGGATTTAATAAGGTCTAATTTTTTATTTTATAAATAGAAAAGTGGACAGACACTATAGACATAGGCACTATGGCCATTATGCAGAATGACGCTCTCGTATCACGTCACTCCTTATTCCCGTCATCAGCCTGACGTAAGGCAGCATTCAATTCCTCCATGTTATGGATTCCCGAACGATGCATCAAACGGAGGAATCATTCCCTATGTTCTAATGCGCCATGTTCTTCGGAAGAAGACGATGGCCCATTACTGGAGCGAGTGAAAACTGTTGGGGTCAGGCCAAAACAGTCCAAAAAAATTTCCACCCTCAGAGACGGATCAGCTTTTAGCAAATACTCTGCAGGCGCAGAGTGTAACTCCTTCTCAGAAGCTTTGCCGTTGCCATGGTTGTTCGTCTCCTACTTCATGTTCTCTTTGGAAGCCATAAGAGTGAATGAAGATGGAGGCTAGGCACCATGCCTATATATACAGTGAAGGTCAGCCCCCGCCGACTCTTCGTCTTTCCAATAAATGGACGCGTATCACTTAAACGAGGAAGAAAAAAAAGATGTTTCGAAAAAGTGCACCCCATAAATAGGTTTATTATTGGGAATGAATCGAGTATTTAATACTCTATTTTGTGCGACCCTCACATTGTGCCGCACTCAGCATGCACAGCAATCAGGTTGCGCTATATTTTGTCGCACAACGTGTCAAAATTGCGTCTAAAAGACAAAACAACTTTTTGAAATGTTGCACAATGCGTATTGAGAACAACCAAACCCTAATAAGGGAGGCGTAAGTTATGGAGTATGTTCAACTCTAAAAAGAGCATGCACACACTATCAGAATCAAGCCAAACCCTAAATAGGGTGGCCGATGATCAGTAGGGTGGTCGACAATCAAGTCTATAGTCGAATACCCTCCATGGTCGGGTTGGCCGTCTTTCGACGTGATGAAGGCGGAACTTGCATGGATGACTCGCCCACAGTCTTACCCTTCTCAGCAGCAAAGCGCTTGTGTGCTATTGTCGTCGATTGAAGTTCTCAAAAATTGGGAAAAATGAGAAGAAGATAGGGTTTCTCTCTCGAGGTATCTCAAAATGAGGGTGAAGAATAAAAAAATCCAAGGAGTATGCTATTTATAGCTTTGTAAATGTGGCTGAACTGCACAACTTATGCTGAAGAAGCGGGCTCGAGTTGACTAGCGCAAATCAGACAGTAAACTGGCACAATACAAATAAAACTAGCATAATTCAAAGTATTTCAAAACTTTGAAGTATTTTTAAGTTTCAAAAACTTTGAAGGGGGTCTTGTAGAGGCTAAAAATTAAGCTGCACGACCTATTAAAGTGTTCGATCATCAAATGGCACCAAAACATTATATTGTGCCAAAACATCAAGTTGCGCAGCATCAGGTTGTGCCAACATCAAGTTGCGCAGCATCAGGTTGTGCCAACTTCAGGTTGCGCAGGACATAGGTTGCACGAGCACCACGTGGCACACTTTCTTGAGAAGCTGTAACGGCATCATCATTACCTGACAAACTGACAGCACAGAGATTAAGGAAAATCTGTTCAAATTCCGTGCAACGCGACGCTCGAGAAGATTTTGTCAGCATATAATTAATGCTAACAGCTGGTTCACGCAAGTCACTGTATGGCACGAGGATTAATTAGTACAGCACAAAAAATAACCTAGTCAAAGGTGCTAGTTGTCCAGTTGCGCCCATGCTTAGTCTGACAAGTTGGTGCCACTTGATTAATTCTTATTTTTAACAGGGTGACGTGGCACGCAAGACACCAACTTCGCAGAGCATGCTCACTACACTATCCACGACCACGCACATCTCAGTCAAACGATGCCACGCATCTATAGCAGTTGGTACAACCGCTCGCACAAGTTGCTACATTGTGCCATGCGTAACCTGATGAGGCTCGTGTAAGTTGATCAACTAGTGTTCAAGACAGAGTGACGTGGCGCACAAGCTACTAACTTCATAGAACGTGCCCACAATACTACCCACGACTACGCGCATCTCAATTAAATGATGCCACGTGTCCATAGCAGTTGGTACAACCGTTCGCGCAAGTTGCTACATTGTGCCACGCGTAACTTGAAGCACGTGCAACCCAGAATAACTGCTAAATAGTTATTTCAAGAACTCTATAAATAGAGTTTCAAATTAATCACAAAGCATCAAGAGTGATCATAATCTCTTGCTAAAGTGTTGTTGCATCCTCCAGAGGCTCGTGTCTTCGATATCACCTTGTCCAAGGGATAAAGTGATCGTCTTCTGATCAGATTCCTATAGTTGTACTTCTCCAGAAATCAATTATACTCCTGTACTTCTTTTTTTAAGTTTGTAATAAGACTTTTTGTTCTTCGCAAACACCTTCCTGGAAAGGCGAATGTTGTAGCAGATGCTCTTAGTAGATATTTTGTTGCTATGTTCCTTACTATGGACCGGCATCTTCTTGAAGATCTTGAGAGTCTTGGGATTGAGATCATTCTCCTGGGAGTTTAGGGGCAGCTGAAGCACATGCTGATACAGTCAGGACTGATAGAGAAGATCAAGGAGGCCCAGTTTCTAGATGAGGGACTCTGATGTCTCAGAGGTCAGGCAGAGGCAGGATTGCTTGACGACTTCACTATTACAGAGGATGGATCCCTGAGGCATGGAAACCAGTTGTGTGTGCCCAAGGATTTGTGGGAAAAGATTATACAGGACGCCCACCAGTTACAGTATTCTATTCATCTTGGATCTACCAAGATGTATAAGGATGTGCGGGAGTATGTTTGGTGGTATGGGATAAAACGAGAAGTTGCCAGATTCGTTTCTAAATGCCTTGTGTGCCATCAAGTCAAAGCAGAGCGCCAGAGACCAGCGAGATTACTCCAGCCTTTATCTATTTTGGAGTAGAAGTGGGAACACATAACCATGGACTTTGTCTCTGGTTTATCGTGTATGCCCGGTGGCAAGGATGCTATTTGGGTTATCGTGGACAGATTGACAAAATCTGCTCATTTTATTCCGTTCAAGGTAGGGCTATCGATCGAAAAGCTTGTAGACCTCTACATACGACAGATCGTACAGATTTACGGAGTGCCAGTGAGTATCATCTCTGACAGAGACAGACGGTTCATATCACACTTCTGGAGGAGTCTACAGCTGAGCTTGGGTTCACAGTTGAAGTTCAACACTGCCTACCATCCACAGACAGACGACAGTCCGAGAGGACCATCTAGACATTGGAGGACATCCTGCGAGTTTGTGCACTCAACTTCGACGGATCGTAGAAGGATCACTTGCATCTTGTGGAGTTTACCTATAACAATAGTTATCAGGCTAGCATCGAGATGACACTGTTTGAGGCTCTATATGGATGGAGATATCGTACACCTTTATCTTGGGACGACATTGGTGAGAGGACTTTGTTTGGGCCAGAGATGGTGGTAGATTCAGCCGAGAAGGTCAGACTGATCAGAGAGCGTCTCAGAGTTGCACAGGATCAGCAGAAGCACTGGGCGGACAGCAGCAGACGGCCACTAGAGTTTGTAGTTGGGGATAGAGTGTTCCTAAAGATCTCATCGACCAGAGGCACTATTTGTCTTGGCAGAGGCGGGTAGCTCAGCTCCTGATACATCGGGCCCTTCGACGTGACGGTATGGATTGGCGAGGTGGCATATCGACTTGTACTTCCTGCTAGTTTGGAGGGAGTACACGACGTCTTTCACGTGTCCCAGCTTTGACGCTATATTCCAGATCCCATCCATGTTGTTGACCACTCAGAGCTAGAGGTGGCCCGAGCTTGACCTACATGGAGCAACCGGTGGAGATCCTTGATCGGAGGGAGAAGCAACTGTGGAATTAGACTATACCGCTTGTCCGAGTCATGTGGAGACATCACTCTCCGGAAGAGTCCATGTGAGAGTGCGAGGACGAAATGCGGGAGCGATATCCTAATTTGTTTGCTTGATTGTATTGTTTTATTTTTGAGAATTTTAAATTCAATAAATGACTGTTTAAACAATTCATCGTGATTTTTTTAAGAATTTATTTGGTTGTCCCTCAAATTTTGAGGATGAAATTCTTTTAAGGGGGAGAGATTTGTAACTCCACTTTCCCATTTTTTGAGAAATTTAAAGTTTTATAATAATAATAACAAGTTTGATTTAAGTAATATTTGAATATTGATAATGCTTCATTAAATATCTTCAAATAAATATTTTGATTTATATTTTGGAGGAAAATTAATTAGGAGCAGATTTTAAATTTAAAAGTTAGTTGTAACAAATAATTTGTGGTCCCCACCACTTGACATTCTTACTAACTGATTTTAGGTGTTCATGCAAATGATGAAAAGGATGAGGGCTTTTATGCTTAAAAGCCTAATTGCAGGAGGGGGCTTTTGTAAAATAGTTTAGTTCTCTTTGGGGGGGCTGGAGAGAGAAAGTCCTCATTCTCTTCATTCTCAGCCAGCATCAATTCGAGCAACCCATTTCTTTTTCCATATCCTAAATCCTCTCCTAACCCTAACCTACTCCGGCGATTGAGATGGCGGCTTCGGCAGTGATCTTCGCTACACCGGCGGCCTAGGCTGTGGCAATGACCCCTCGACGACTGAGCTGCCTTGTCGAGCTCTACGCAGCGGCTAGATCGACGGCTACTTCTCGCAGGCGACCACGAGAACCGCTACTCCGGCTATTTCGAGTTCCTGGCCAGCAGATCTATGTCGAACTCTCGACGGAGGTCGAACCTTCCTCAGTAAGCACCGGTTGTGAGTCCCGATCGATCTATCTTCCGTTCATTTTGATTTCGATCGATCTATGTGTTTTGATCTGAAATTTCTAGATCAAATCTGGAATCGATCGTTCGAGTAGAGTTCTTCGCAGCGACGCTTCTTAAATAGTCGATCGGCCATGCCAGAAGGTGAGCTATAACAAATGTTTTTGGATCATCTTCTCTTTAATTATTTCCTGATGTTGTATTGATTCTCCATTTCAGATCATCTCGTAGATCGAACGATGAGTGAATTGAACGTTTGATTGAAACTGAACTTTTTTGATAACCCAATCTAATTGTAGGTGAGTTTCTTCATTACTCTAAATTGATGAACCTTGTTGATTGATGACGATTCTTCTTATTTCTGTCTTAATCCTGTCAGGATTGTTTTCTTTGGGATTTAAATCACTATCGAGCTATCTAAGGGAGCCGTGTCCATAATATAATTAGTGTCCTTAATTTTGGAAGGGAATTCTCTAGGTAATTCTTATTAAATCTCTTAATTACTCAGTTTTGTGCTTGGGTGTTTTGGTTTTAATTCACAGTATGTTGTGCCATTTCATGTGTTGCTATCGTGTATCCGTGTCGCTCCTGACTGATGGACGGTCCATGTCGGAGTTTTGTTCGTGTCAAGTGTGACTTCTTGTCCAGGTTGTGTGAGTGTCCGAGGCTGTTCGTGTTTCGACTCAGAGTGTTGTTCATGTTAGATTGATTGTGTACGTGTCCAAGTGCAGGACATGTCAAGATTGAAGTCTAGCGATGTAGATTTTCTACTTTGATCCAATTTGTTAATCTGTATATATAATCTTTTGTTTAAGTTTTTATCTTTTAAATTGTATAAGCTTTTATGTATTTTGGAGGGGACCAATTAGTAGTGTCTAGGATGGACACTAATGGCGTAATATCGGAATTGGACGCAAGGGCGATCATATAGACAATCGAGCAGTAATTCTCTTTTGTGTGAGTGTTTTATTTTTGTTTTGAAATCATGACCAATTAGTCTCCTGGTGTTTGGTATCCTTCGATCGGTTTTTCGAATGCATGGATTGCTAGTATTTAAATGTGTGGGGAGTTGGCTTGTGAACGGCTGCTTTTTGAGTTATTTTTATATTTGAAATATTATGGTTAGCAGTAACTTTCAGGTTTAGTCCCAATAGTGGTAAGTGTGGGACTTGGTGGCTTTGTTGAGCCCGACAATATGAGAAGTTATAAGTTAGGTTTTGTGTAAGTTGCCAAATCATGAGTAAGTTGGACTGCCTTAAGGAAAAAACTTTTGAGAGGGGTATGGTTTGTCAAGCTTATACTATGGATGAGTTGGTAATTTAATTATTATTTAGATAATAGATAGATCTTAAATAACTAGTATATCTTAACTTTGATAAATAGATGGTACAAAGTAACTAACTAGAATTGTTTAGAGAATAACCAACTTGTGAAATATATAACAGGAGGACATCCAGCTCCGTTCATTACCCGTACTTTTTCGGAGCAAGGCAAGTACATTCTTTGGTTTATGTTCATTTACAGTCGTATCCTGTGTTTTCTTGTGACACATTGAGACATGATATCTGGTACCCTAGTACTTTCATGTTCTTGTACTTACTTGTAGTCGGGGAGGGGAAATACACTAGCTATATGACCAATCCCATGTTCTGATATTCATGTAGATAGCTTAGGCCACGTACTGTGCACGCGGGCCCTAAGCCGTACCCTTATTCTTGTACTCCTGTGCTTATTCATGTGCTTATTCCTGTACATACCCCAGCCGGTCACATAGGCTAGTTGTATTTCAAACATTGTGCATATGTCAGGTTCTTGTACTTCATGTTCAGGATTTACTTCATGTACTTTATTTCCTGTACTTCCTGTACTTTCATATTTTTTCCTGTACTTTATATTTCATGTTCTCTTATACTTATTTCCATATCATGATGTTCTTGTTTATTACCTAGAATTGTACTTTGCTTCGCTCCTGATTAGATATGTTGCATGTAAGATGGAGGCGATGGTGACACGTACTATGGCCGTGAGCCTGCTAACTTGCTAAAGCCAGCTGGAGTTGCACTAGACCTAGAGGCCGAGGAGGCCTAGTTATTTTTCCTTTTCTAGCAGTTTACTTTCATTGTATTAGAGACTTCAGACTTTACCTTGTTTTTTGGATGAATGTAATAAATTATAGAATATTATACTTTGATTTCTGGGATCGTTTATAGAGATGCTATGATTTGTACTCATTCATATTGCCTTGTAGTTTGCCTAGATTGGTACAGCTTACTTCGTCGTGTCTAACGACAAAGGCTGGGCCTGTCTGACTCGTGTTTGATTATTCGAGAGCGGGTCGTGACACCGTCGGTTTGCCGGACCATCTTAAAGTGCAGCCACTCACGGCGGCAGCAAAGGCAGAAGCAGCAGCAGTAACAACAATTATAGAAGCAATGCTACAACTTCGTACCTCGTTTTTTTTGCGGAAGATTGATCGTTTCACGATCCATCTTTTCAGGTATGTAGACAACCTATGCAGCTTTGTAATGCCCCAGTCCCAAAATACATAGGACTAGGAACGTAGACATGCCAGCTATATACATACGAAGTATACTCCAATAGATGGAAACCTCGTATGCAAACATAAGCTGTAATATGCAGTAGAAACTAGAACGACTAATCTCATCCATAAAATAAAGGAAAATAAAGAATTCATATAATCATCTATGGAAATATACTTGTATAATATGTTGGGCGGAGACAAATCCACTACCAACAATCAAGGAAAGAAATACGTGAAAATGAAACGAGTTTGGCGAGCGAAACGAAGACGATCCAAGTGCAATCATCCTCGAAGAAATAGCGATGATTACGGCTAGAGCTAGAACACCTGCGAAAGACAAGAGCACACACCTGGCGAGATAACCAGGTCCTCAGAGGGATGTAACAAGACACATAATATCATGCCAATAACTGAATAAATAAAGCTCAATAGAAAAGTATATATGACTACACAAATAAAGGTCCTTAACCATTCTATATGAAAATGCATTTTGAAGACAACGTTCCACACAAGGGCTTCTAAGACTAGAAACACGGCGCGTTAGCATTTCAACCGAGGTACTAGTGGCATCTAGAGGAAAATAAATAAATGTACGACACACTAGTCTCTCGGATGAGTCACTAACGGCAGCTAGAGGAAAGTAAATGCACGGCATATTTGTGTTTCAACCGAGGCACTAGTGGCATCTAGAGAAAAGTAAATAAATGCACGGCACACTAGCTCTGGTTGAGTCACAAATGGCAGCTAGAGAAAAGTAAATGTGTGAAAGCTCCTACGCCTAATAACTGTCTTCTCCCTCCCCATGCACTACTCGTGCTGAATCCACACCACGATATTTCTAATAACCGCTAAGTCTTCTTGCCAAATCTATTAGCAGTTATATCCTAATGCTCGTCCTATATGCACCGATGTACGGTCGATACGCAAGTCCGAATCTATATGTGACTCGCGACTTCGTGGCACACATGTGTCGAGGCCAATAAATACGGCACAAACCAAGGGCGGTCCCTTAACTCTAAGCCAAATGCAACTAAAATATAATAATTTGCAAGAACAATTATATTTGCTAGAAATAAGAAAAAACATGCATGATATTGGGCAATTTAAATAAACAGTAAGGCAAGGTGTCTTGCCTGGTTTGTCGCCTGGTGTGGTGCGGTGTTCTGACAAGTCATGTTTTATCCGATAGCTGAGGTCGATGTGTAAGGGTCTGAATCCGTAAGGAAATAAGCAGTCACAATTTGTGATAACAAGAAAAGAAAATTTGCGAAGAGTATATACTTTATAAAATATTTTTATAAAGTATTTGCATTACTTGAAACGATAAATTTTACTAGCCGAAATAGGTTTTTAGATAAATATTTTAAAAAAAATGAAAACTCGTTCTTAGGCAAAATACCATAGTTTTGTAAAATAATTTATAGATAGAAAACTAGTAATTAAAATAATAAATATTTGGAAATCGTTGTAGGGAAAATTTTAAGTTTAAATACTGAAATAGGGATAAAACAAAACTTTGTTTATATATATACTTAGGCAAAAGTCATATATAAATATATTAAAATATTGATAATATAATATTTTAGGGCTTTAAATCTCTATTTGAAATTACAAGTTGTGTCCATGAATAAAAACTATATATATATTTTTTTATCAAAAATATAATTATATGAAATTTTTTAGTGTGTATATATATCAAAATATCATGCTTAGTGACATTAATACCATTAATGTACTGATACCATTATTACCATTTGTAAAATATAATTACAAGAAATTACTTTAGTATACAACATCAAAACCATTAATGAACTATTAACATCACATCCTATTTAGTATTAGTAACCTTTCTTTAAAGAATAACAATATTAATAACTAATATAATAGAAATAATAATAATAATAATAATAATAATAATAATATAAATGATGACAAACCGACCACAGCTGTCCTCTCCCTCGTGAGGGTCTGCTTGGAAAGGAAATCAAAAGAGAAGGGAAAAAACACAAAAGGAAAGGGAAGAAAGAAGTGAGGGAGGAAGGAGAGAAAGCTGGTTAGAGAGAGAGCACAGAGAGGGGTTTCGAGGAATCGAGAGGGCGAAGAACTCGGGAGAGCTCAGCGGAGGAGGGAAGATTGACGCACGGCTGGTCTGCGCGGCGGAGGTGGCGCAGGCGGCCGGCCAGATCCGCGGCATGGGGCGGTCGCGGCCGTTCGCCGGCGAGGCGACGCCGCGTGCGGGCGACACGCTCGCGCTCGTACGGGGCTGAGGAGAGTGCGGGAGGAGGGACGATCGGCGCTTGCGGCAGGGCGCTGCTCCGGCGGAGAGAAGGTTTTGGTGGAGGCGCTCGCCGACGAGACACGACAGAGCGGCAGTAGCGGCTGCCGACGTCGGCGGAGGGTGGCGCATGCGTGCGGGAAGATACGAAGGCGGTCCGTCGGCGATGTTGGGAGACCAAGCGCGGAGGAAGAAAGGGGGTTCTCCGCTGTGGTGCAGCAGCGAGGTTCGAGGCGGCGGCAAGGATCGGCGGCGCTGGCTCGACAGAGGTGAGGCTTTTCCTATTTTTGGTGCTTTTTCTAGTGATGGGTTCTTTGGTGGGTCGCCGGAATTGGAAGCCGATGATGGGGGTGACGGTGGTGGTGCTTGGTGGTTTTGGGCTCTTGTGGTTGGACCACTGGCCGGGATTGGGTGGTCGACGATAGGTGGTGGCGTTTGTGGGGTTTGGTGTGGTAGCTTCGGTGAGGACGGTGACGGTGTGGGTAGAGTCGATGTGTGGCCATAGTGGCCGAAAGTGTGGTAGTAGTAGTGTTGGTAGGCTGGGTTAGGGGAAGGTTGTTTGGGAGGAGACGATGGCAGTACGGGTGGTGGTAGGCCAGAGTTGGCCGGACAGGGGTGTGGAAGTCGATGGCAGTGGTTGGTTGCCCTGGTCGTGTCGGGTCTTGATCGGGAGAGGAGGTGGTGGTGATGATGGCATGGAGATGGTGGCGAATTCGTGGCAGCGGGAGACGGCTACGGGTTTGGGTCGCCGGCTCGACGAGATGATACTGGACCAGCGCGGGTGGCTGGGGTGATGGCCATTAGAATAGGATTAGCGTTTAGGATTAGAAATTTGGTGTATCGTACCGGGGTGTCGACACGGAGGAGGAGCAATGTATATGTATAAATAATGGAATAAGAACGGATGGACACAGACACGATGCACGATACTTCGGTGGCAAAATTTGTGGATGTGAGGAATTTATGGAGGAGTACCTGCCTATTTATAGGATGTGGGAATTTCCAGTTGGATAAAGTTTATAATTTATTTAAAACCCAAATAGATAATTTTACTATTAAATTTAAACTAATACATTCATATCTAAATCTAAATCCAAATCCAATTTAAATATAGATAAATAACACATTTAACTATTAATTTAAATCCATAAATCTAATCACCATTTAATTTATCATAAATAAATCAAAATATCTTTTTATAGAATTTATAAAATAATTAATTTCGAAAATTATAATAAATATTTAAGTAATAATAGGAAAAAATTTCACACTACCTTTTTATTTAAATAGCATAATAATTTCAAAAATGAGAATAAATATTTTATATAGTAGTAGGAAATTTCTCTTTAAAATACATTTTTAATAATTTAGATAAATAATTTTGAAAATAAATATTCAAATATTTAAAATACCTTCTTGCTAAATAATTTGTTATAAATAATAAAATAAAATTTAAAAATATACATGAAATAATTTTTCATGTGCTTTACACGAGTAGCATATTCTCATAAATCTAACTTTCTAATTTACCACTATTAAAATAAGATAGTATTTTATAAATAATTAAAATAAGAAGTTTTGCCAATCTCGATGGATACTTTTCACAACTCTAAAAAAATAACTATTATATATATTATTTTGAAACCATCACCGATAATAAAATCAAAAATTATTTTTCTAAAAATATGTACCTCGCACATATTCGCACTCGACGAGTAAATACGAAAAACGCAAATTCTCGCGCGACGTACAATACGACTATGCGACGTATAAATACAAAAAAAATCAATACTAAAAATATAGTAGAAATTTAGGGATTTTGCATCCTATCCAACTTAAAAGAATTTCGTCCTCGAAATTAATGATTCGCAGGGGGGTGAGAAGGCACAAAACAATTCACAATGTACAACGAAAGATGCATTAGGAAATCTCGATTTCAATAACGGCGAGAATAATCATGGGTTAACGCAATAATGAAAAATGAGCAAGGTTTAAAGTTTGAACATGCGATAAAGGTTAGTGGGGGTAACTAGAGGGAATATATTAGAGGCCTTAAAAATAAGGTTTCTTGAGAGCCGATTGATTAAGGGAGTGATTAGGGTCACTCCTAATCTTAAGCGATTAGAGGGTCACGATAGTAAATATAGGGCCAAGAAAAATGGACGATTAGTTAAGACATGGATATAGTCACATGGAACGGTAATGGTCATAATCGATAGGAGGGCTAGAGGAAATTCAAGCACACGCCTTTGTCCTTCTAAAATGGTTGAAGGCGAAAGCAATAAGGAGTGCAAGGATGATATTATCGATTACGAATACGTGGTTCAAAGGCGGCCGTATAAATTTCAAAAGAATCATCAAAGAAGTCGTGGATGGAATTGTAAGGGGAAGTTCAACTACATCCCATCCACGTAGATTGATATATGAAAAAGGCGAACCAAAGTGCACTCGGTTGATCAGACCATCATGCACCGGTTCTGATTAGAAAGTATGTTAGTGAGCAGTCACTCAATAGCATATGCCTTGATCAAGCTCGATAAAGAATTAGCTTGCAAATACTAGGCTATATTAGCATCATTAATCTAGATAGTAAAACATAGGCACGATGGTAGATGAAATAAAAACAAATATGAATAGTCTAAGAGTCATAAGGATCTAAGTCTTGTTTATTCCTATACCATCATTCTACGGTCTTATTGACCAAGGCTTGGTTGACCAAATGGGTTAAATTCTTCTAGTCTCTATGGTCTAGATAATACTATTTGTATTCCCTTAATGGTCAAGGGTGTGTCAGGTTGTGGAGTATTCTACCTAACTTAAAGAATTAAGCTAAGGGTGTTTGGGACATCTAACTAATAGGGTCAATCTCTAGCAAGCACGATTGGAAGATAAGAATAATGATAGGAGGAATCAAGCAAGATGTAATTGATGAGTCGAACGGTAATTCGAATATGGGATCTAGGGAAGAGGTCAAGTATGTGGATGAGATCCTAGACTTCTAATCCTATCCGCAGGCTTGCTTGGTACGGTAAAGTAACCAAACAATTTATCTTGACCTGTATGGGCCACCACAAAAACATATAACGCCCCAGTCCCAAAATACGTAGGACTAGGAACGTAGACATGCCAGCTATATACATACGAAGTATACTCCAATAGATGGAAACCTCGTATGCATCCATAAGCTGTAATATGCAGTAGAAACCATAACGACTAATCTCATCCACAAAATAAAGGAAAATAAAGAATTCATATAATCATCTATGAAAATGTATTTGTACAATATGTTGGACGGAGACAAATCTACTACCAACAAGCAAGAAAAGAAATACATGAAAATGAAACGAGTTTGGCGAGCGAAGCGAAGACGATCCAAGTGCAATCATCCTCGAAGAAATAGCGATGATCACGGCTAGAGCTAGAACACCTGCGAAAGACAAGAGCACACACCTGGCAAGATAACCAGGTCCTCAGAGGGACGTAGCAAGACACATAATATCATGCCAATAACTGAATAAATAAAGCTCAACAGAAAAGTATATGTGACTACACAAATAAAGGTCCTTAACCATTCTATGTGAAAATGTATTTTGAAGACAACGTTCCACACAAGGGCTTCCGAGACTAGAAATACGGCGCGTTAGCGTTTCAACCGAGGTACTAGTGGCATCTAGAGAAAAATAAATAAATGCACGGCACACTAGTCTCTCGGTTGAGACACTAACGACAGCTAGAGAAAAGTAAATGCACGGCACATTTGTGTTTCAACCGAGGCACTAGTAGCATCTAGAGAAAAGTAAATAAATGCACGCACACTAGCTCTCGGCTGAGTCACAAATGGCAGCTAGAGAAAAGTAAATGTGTGAAAGCCCCTACGCCAAATAACTGTCTTCCCTCTCCCCATGCACTACTCATGCTGAATCCACACCACGATATTTCTAATAATCGCTAAGTCTTCTAGACAAATCTATTAGCAATTATATCCTAACGCTCTGTCACGCCCCAGAACCAGAATACTGGAGAGCGGGGGCAGACATAGCCAGCTACGTATATTGAAGTGCAACCCACCTCGCTATACGGTCACGGCTGTCTAGATACATGAGGGTTTACTACAAGCCAACAGTCTCCTATGGTCATGAACAAGCCTAGTGTCTCAATCACAAGCAAGCAAGTAAATGTTACAAGATGTATGATCATTAAATATACAATAATAAGGCGTCCCAAATATTACATATTCAGCTGATCATGAAGCTAGTCGTTACAAAATGTTAGGACTAGCAAGAGTTTAGTCATACATGATCAACCCTAGGATCTGTTAATCATGTTACAGCCCGTAGGCAGACAATAAGTAAAGTGCAATCGAGCTAAACAGGTGCTCGTCGGCTAAACGCCTCAAAAGAATATTTTTACAATAGAGCGGGAGAGCCAAAAATAATCCACTCGTTGCCAGGGTTCCGTCTAGTGGCCACCATCTGGCTGGGAAGTCGGTAGATCCTCTGGAGTTGCTCCGAAATCTGGCCATACAAAACCAGCTGGGTCAGACCCCAGAAAGAGCAAGTGCCACAAAGGAGGCTTCACTTAAGAACTAAAACCAGCAATCAGCACAGGAATATAAATATAAATAAAATAAGGACTGGAATAAAAAGAAACATATCAGGATGATATACGACGAGATAACCATGGAACTATTCAGATAGCCAGGTTACAACCCGTAAACCAAACAAGGACCGGGGTTGTAACCCTTCGTCTGAACGGAGCTTGGTTTCTCACCATTTATCGCTAAAATAAATACAAGCATTCAGGTCATATAGCAATCTGGAGCAGGATCGGGACAAGACTAGACTGGTCAGACTCAATCCAATCACTTCACGGCCAAGCAAGAACTACGGCTTGATACTTTAACTAACTAGGGTTATCACAGGCCTAATTACTAGCAAGATGCAGTGAGATTATTCCACAGCCACAAGTCCTGCAGACCATCCAGGTCACCCAGGTCGAGAGATTATGGTTGAATTCAGGTGGGTACATCGTCCAGAAAATACATGTACCCTTAAGTAGCTTGAAGGGTGCAACACATGACAGTGTGCTGGAAATGTGTCCTACTCGACGGCAGGCTACAGATCCCAAGCGCGCCCAGGTAACGGGATTGCCTGTAGCTGGGAAATCTCTTCATGACTAATGTATTAATCTAGTTGTTAACCTTAGTCCATTTTAGTAGGTACTCCTGACCGTGGTACTCAGGAGTCCCCTCCTAGACATGATGCAAGACAGGATTGGAATATTTGTACAAGCACAATCGCCCACGGTGTCCAGGACTAATTATACAGGTCATGTCATGTCAGGTAGTCGTCGCAACAGCTATTTGAGATAATCATGTAAGGTTATCATGCCAAGTGTACTTGTCAGGGGTGCGCCACGACGGACCACTATCAGGTCATGTCAGGTTATTATGTCTGGAGTGCACTACTACGGGTCACTATCGTGTCATGCTCAGGTATCATTTCCAAACATATTAAACAAATCCATGATTATCAAGTTCATGACAAAAGGCGTAAGGATATAAAATGGACGTTAAATATCTAATAAAATATCAATATATAGGGCTATAGAAGATCAAGGGTAATCAGGCTACGCTCAAGCCAGGCTATGCTCAGGCTAGCGTACGCTCAGGTCTGCGTACCAAAGGATCCATATACTTCCAATGGAAAGCGTACACAAGGGTCAGCGTACACAAGGGCACGCTCAAGCTACAGGTCAGCGTACGCTCAAGCTAGCGTATGCTCAAGACTACGTACGCTCGAGCTAGTGTACGAAAGGAGCCAGCGTACGCCTTGCTCGCTTAAGCTAGCGTACCAAGGCACGCGTACGCTCAAGCTAGCGTACGCTCAAGACACGCTACCAACAGGCAGCGTATCAAGGTGAGCGTACGCTCACTAAAGAGCAGCGTACGAAAGCTAGCGTACGCTCGCTATAGAGCAGCGTACGAAGGCTAGCGTACGCTCGCTAAAGAGCAGCGTACGAAGGCTAGCGTACGCTCGCTAAAGAGCAGCGTACGAAGGCTAGCGTACGCTCGCTAAAGAGCAGCGTACGAAGGCTAGCGTACGCTCGCTAAACAGCAGCGTACGAAGGCTAGCGTACGCTCGCTAAACAGCAGCGTACAGCTCAGTGGCGTAAGCTAAAAAGCTAGCTCACTGTTCACTGTCTTCTCCAAATGGCAAGAACAGCAAGAACTCCAAGGATGGAACCCAACAGCAGCGTACAGCTCAGTGGCGTAAGCTAAAAAGCTAGCTCACTGTTCACTGTCTTCTCCAAATGGCAAGAACAGCAAGAACTCCAAGGATGGAACCCAAAACTCCAAATGCTCATAACTTGGTCAAAACAAGTCCGAATCCAACTTTCCAAAGGTCAAAATTGGGTAGAATAAAATTATCTACAACATGGAACCATAAAAACTTGAAAACAAAGGAGTTTGATAGATCAAAACCACCAAAATCCGAAAATACTAAATTGTAGATCTACAAGAATCAAAGCCTCAAAATGGAAAATGATAAGTTCTAATGTGTCTTAGAATCATGAGAAAAAGCTAATAGAACCATAAAAATAAGTTCTCTTGTGGAAGCAAGTTGCACTTGCCTAAGGGTTGGAGAGTTGTGGAGAGGAAGGAAGAAGAAGAAGAAGAAGAAATAAATGAGAGTTATGGAGGAGAGAGAAGGTTGGTGGGAAAATAAATATCATGGGTTGGTGGTAGGTAGGGGGTTCACCTTGGTCTATGATGGACCAAGCAACCAGCCGGCCAAACCAAACCAACCCAAACCGAGAGTTAAACCAAGCCAAGAAAACTAAACAAGGAACAATACAAGAAAATACGTACACGCATTTCCAAAATACGTAATACGAACCACAGACATTACAACTCTACCCACCTTAAAAGAATTCCGTCCTCGGAATTTAATTAAGAGGCTAGAGGGACAAGAACAAGCTATACTATTCATAGGCAATTATACTAGGCAATCAATCAATCATGCAAGCAAGGAATTGATGGCATGAGGCATAAGAAAGATATTATACCTCACGAGTCAAACAAGTCGGGATATTGTGATCGGATATCATCCTCACGCTCCCACGTTGACTCCCCCAAAGAGTGATGACCCCAAGCAACTCGGACTAACTTGTTAGTCTTGTTCTTGAGGATCTTCTCTCTCCGGTCCAATATAGACACGGGCCTCTCCTCATACGAAAGGTTGGTACCTACAACCAGTTCCGAATGATCCAGGATGTGGCTCGGGTCCGGGATATACCGTCGTAATTGGGATACATGGAACACGTCATGCACCTCGCTTAGCGACGGTGGAAGAGCGAGACGATAGGATACATCTCCTACTCGCTCCAGAATGTCAAACGGTCCTATATACCTAGGACTAAGCTTTCCTCGTACGCCGAAACGAATGACGCCACGGTTAGGCGAAATCCTCAGGAATACATGATCGCCGACCGAAAACTCGAGAGGGCGCCGATGAGAATCGGCCCAATGGCGCTGGCGATCTTGGGCAACTCGAAGGTGATCTCTGACTCGCCTGACAACTTCAAATGTCTGGGCAATCATTTCTGGACCGAGCATCTGTCTCTCTCCAACATCATCCCAGGCTAGCAGGGATCTGCACTTTCTGCCATACAGTGCCTCGAACGGTGCCATCTGGATACTGGCCTGGAAACTGTTATTGTATGAGAATTCCACCAGGTGCAAATGATCTTCCCATGAACCACCAAAGTCAAGTGTGCAAGACCGCAACATGTCTTCAAGAGTCTGGATCGTGCGCTCCGACTGGCCATCTGTCTGCGGGTGATATGCTGAACTGAACTGGAGGTGGGTCCCCAAGCTCTCTTGCAAGCTACGCCAGAAGTGCGACGTAAACCTTGAATCTCGGTCCGAGGTGATACTGACTGGCACACCGTGCAATCTAACAATCTGCCTGAGGTACATCTCCGCTAGCTGAGCCGTCGACTGACCAACTCTAAACGGGAGAAAGTGAGCCACTTTCGTGAGCCTGTCAACTATAACCCAAATAGCATCTCTACCAGCTGGGGATCTAGGTAGTCCAGTCACAAAATCCATGGTCACATGCTTCCACTTCCATTCTGGAATCGGTAAGGGCTGAAGAAGTCCAGCCGGTCTCTGATGTTCGGCTTTAACTTGTTGGCAAACCAAACACCGAGAGACAAACCAAGCTATCTCCCGCTTCATGCCATTCCACCAAAAATGCTGCCGGATATCACGGTACATCTTTGTACTACCAGGATGGATGGAATACTGAGAACTGTGCGTCTCTGACATGATCTCCTGTCTGATATCTCTACTGGGTACACAAAGACGCTTACCATGCCTAAGTGTACCATCCTCATGAATACATAACTCTGGTCTTCGTCCTGCCTCACACTCTGTTCTGAGTCGCTGAAGCTTGGAATCTGTCGACTGCGCCATCCGGATCCTCTCAACTATAGTGGACTGAACTTGCATACTGGCCATCAAGGCCACACTGGAAGGGAGAACAACTTCTATATCCATCTTCTGAAGATCGACTAACAACTCTGGCTGCGCTGTTAGGAAATAAGCTCCGGCCCTCCTGCTCAATGCATCTGCTACGACATTGGCCTTCCCAGGATGATACTGCAGGTTGACATCATAATCCACAAGAAGCTCCAGCCACCTCCTCTGACGCATGTTAAGATCCTTCTGGGTGAAAACATACTTCAGGCTCTTGTGGTCGGTGAAAATCTCTACCCTATCTCCGTACAAGTAGTGCCTCCACAACTTAAGTGCAAACACCACTGCTGCCAGCTCCAAGTCATGGGTTGGGTAACTCCTCTCATGATCACAAAGTTGTCGTGATGCATAAGCTATCACCTTCCCATGCTGCATCAGAACACATCCTAAACCTCTGCCTGAAGCATCACAATACACTGAGAATCCTCCGGTTCCATCTGGAAGCGTGAGAATAGGAGCTGTTATCAGGCCTCGCTTCAACTGCTCAAAAGAACTCTGACACTCTGCTGTCCAAGCAAACTGCGCATCCTTGCGGGTCAACTGCGTCAATGGCGCTGAAATCCGAGCAAAGTCTGAAACAAACCGCCGGTAGTAGCCGGCCAATCCAAGAAAACTACGAACCTCTGCAACTGTGCTGGGCACTGGCCATGACTCAATAGCCACAATCTTCTGGGGATCCACTTCTACTCCTCCTCGAGTGATAATATGACCCAAGTATGAAATGCGATCGAGCCAGAACTCGCATTTACTAAACTTGGCATATAACTAGTGCTCTCTGAGGATCTGAAGAACTATGCAGAGATGCTGCTCATGCTCCGTCTCACTCTTGCTGTAGACCAGGATGTCATCCAAGAACACGATCACAAACTGATCCAAGTAAGGCATGAAGATACGATTCATGAGGTCCATGAATACTGTCGGCGTATTGGTTGCTCCAAAAGGCATAACAAGGAACTCCCAATGCCCATATCTCGATCTAAAAGCTGTCTTCGGGATGTCCTGCTCTCTGACTCTGATCTGATGATAACCTGAGCGCAAATCAACCTTCGAGAATACTGATGCCCCTTTGAGTTGATCAAACAAGTCATCTATCCTCGGAAGAGGGTATCTGTTCTTGATTGTTACTGAGTTCAAGGTACGATAATCAACACATAACCTGGACGTACCATCCTTCTTTTTCACAAGAAGCATCGGGGCTCCCCAAGGCAATCCACTAGCACGAATGAATCCCTTGGTTCTGAGTTCTTCAATCATCTTGTACAATATCTCGAACTCTGACGGCGCCATCCTGTAGACTCTCTCTGACACTGGGGCTGTCCCGGGAATCAAGTCTATAGTGAACTCGATCTCCCGCTCCGGAGGCATACCTGGAAGTTCTTCTGGGAAAACATCTGGAAACTCCTCGACTATCCTGGGCAACTGAACTGCTGCTACTGCCATCCGCAATACTGGAGGAGATGACTCAACTTCGCCTCGGGAGAAAGAAAACTCCTGCTCGCCTGGAATGCTAAAAACAACCCTGCCAATGTGGCAGTCTATCCTAGCATACTGGTTCCTCAACCAATCCATCCCTAGCACCACATCATAATCGGCCATCGGGAACTCTATCAACCTAGCGGGAAATTCTCTACCGCTAACTACGATCCGACACGAAAAAAATACTCTATCTACTCCCACAAGTCCGTTACCAGTAAGTATATTGAGCCTTACTGATAATGACTCGGGCTCCAATCCTACCCGTGTCGCGAATCGTGCAGACATAAAAGAATACGATGCACCAGAATCAAATAAAGCTGAAGCTGGAAAGGAGTTGACGAGAATAGTACCTGCCACTACCTCTCCTGGTGCCAACCCTTCCTCCATGGTCATCACCATAGCCTGACCATGACCTCGGGGTGCTGGTCCCCTCTGCTGAAATCCTCGCTGGCTATTCTGACTCTGGGCTTGGGCTTGAACATACTGCTGGGGGCTCTGTTGCTGAAATACATGGGACTGAGGCGGCAAGGGCCTTGGCAATGGATACTGCTGCTGCTGGACCGGAGCTGGTCCTCTCACCGAAGAGCTAGAAAGGTTGGACGATGATGAACCACCCCTATTCGGGCAGGATCCAACCCTATGGTCTGGCGCTCCACAAACCAGGCACAATCCCTGTGCCCTACGGTACTCTGCCACCACATGGCCTGGCTTCCCACAATGAGAACAACCCACTGCGGAAGATTGCTTCTGCTTCTGTTGCTAAGGGTGCGTCGGAGTAGAATGCTGAACCGACGTTACTGAGGTCGCTCGCCTCGGAGCTCCAATAGTCAAAGCCCTGGCTGCCGGGGCTGGTGCTGAGGACTGATTCATCTGGCCGTGAAATCTCTTCCGACCTTCGGCTCTATCCACAATCCTCTGGGAGGTATACTCATGCCTCCGGGCTGCTCTCAAGACTGCATCAAAAGTCTAATACTCAAACTGCTCGACTGCCAACAAGATCTCCAGGTGAAGTCCCTGCTAGAACCGCTGGGCTCTATCATACTCGGTTGCTACCAAAGTGGGAGCAAACCGACTGAGTCTGGAAAACTCGGCCGCATATCCGTCGACCGTCCTGCCTCCTTGCTTCAGATTGGTAAACCTCGTCTGCAGATCATACCGAGCCACGGCATCGAAATACTTGGTCTGGAATCTCTCTCTGAATACTGCCCAAGTAATGGGTACTGCTAATCCAACGGCCTGCGCTGCCCACCAGCTGCGGGCAAGATCTAACAACTGCAGGCGCACAACTGCCACCTTCTCGTTCTCTGGGGTCCTGGCTGCTTCTAGAATCACCTCTGTGTCCTGAAGCCATGCATCTGCCGCGATAGCATCTTCACTTCCGTCGAAGAATGGAGGGTTCAAGCGCTTGAAGCTGTTGGCCGCGCTGTTACCCTGATGACCACCCCGGGTCAAAGCATCCGTCACTGCCTGTTGCAAGGCGTCTCCACGCCGGTCTTGGGAAGCTATCAAGGTCCTGACGAGTCCTACCAAAGTGCCGTCATCATGTTCTACAGGTTGAACTGGCTGGACTGGTGGTTCTCCGTCAGAGGGTACGACTCTGGAGGCTACTCCGGAATGCTGGACTTGATCTCCAGGTTGTTGCTGGTCCGCGGTAGGTGCTCCGTCTTGCTGATCGGCCGGGTTAGGTACTATGCCGCTGAAGAAGACGACATAGGAAACAATAAGGAAGGACCAAGACAGATCAACGATACAAGCATATGATCAGGACAAGAATCCAGGGATTCAGAAGATACGAGCAGAGATCAAGGACGAATACTGATTGAGACATCTATTCGGTAAACCCTCATATATCTTGATTTACAAGACCTGCATGGGCTACCACTTAAACCATGTCACGCCCCAGAACCAGAATACTGGAGAACGGGAGCAGACATAGCCAGCTACGTATATTGAAGTGCAACCCACCTCGCTATACGGTCACGGCTGTCTAGATACATGAGGGTTTACTACAAGCCAACAGTCTCCTATGGTCATGAACAAGCCTAGTGTCTCAATCACAAGCAAGCAAGTAAATGTTACAAGATGTATGATCATTAAATATACAATAATAAGGCATCCCAAATATTACATATTCAGCTGATCATGAAGCTAGTCGTTACAAAATGTTAGGACTAGCAAGAGTTTAGTCATACATGATCAACCCTAGGATCTGTTAATCATGTTACAGCCCGTAGGCAGACAGTAAGTAAAGTGCAATCGAGCTAAAAAGGTGCTCGTCGGCTAAACGCCTCAAAAGAATATTTTTACAATAGTGCGGGAGAGCCAAAAATAACCCACTCGTTGCCAGGGTTCCGTCTAGTGGCCACCATCTGGCTGGAAAGTCGGTAGATCCTCTGGAGTTGCTCCGAAATCTGGCCATACAAAACCAGCTGGGTCAGACCCCAGAAAGAGCAAGTGCCACAAAGGAGGCTTCACTTAAGAACTAAAACCAGCAATCAGCACAGGAATATAAATATAAATAAAATAAGGACTGGAATAAAAGGAAACATATCAGGATGATATACGACGAGATAACCATAGAACTATTCAGATAGCCAGGTTACAACCCGTAAACCAAACAAGGACCAGGGTTGTAACCCTTCGTCTGAACGGAGCTTGGTTTCTCACCATTTATCGGTAAAATAAATACAAGCATTCAGGTCATATAGCAATCTGGAGCAGGATCGGGACAAGACTAGACTGGTCAGACTCAATCCAATCACTTCACGGCCAAGCAAGAACTACGGCTTGATACTTTAACTAACTAGGGTTATCACAGGCCTAATTACTAGCAAGATGCAGTGAGATTATTCCACAGCCACAAGCCCTGCAGACCATCCAGGTCACCCAGGTCGAGAGATTAGGGTTGAATTCAGGTGGGTACATCATCCAGAAAATGCATGTACCCTTAAGTAGCTTGAAGGGTGCAACACATGACAGTGTGCTGGAAATGTGCCCTACTCGACGGCAGGCTACAGATCCCAAGCGCGCCCAGGTAACGGGATTGCCTGTAGCTGGGAAATCTCTTCATGACTAATGTATTAATCTAGTTGTTAACCTTAGTCCATTTTAGTAGGTACTCCTGACCGTGGTACTCAGGAGTCCCCTCCTAGACATGATGCAAGATAGGATTGGAATATTTGTACAAGCACAATCGCCCACGATGTCCAGGACTAATTATACAGGTCATGTCATGTCAGGTAGCCGTCGCAACAGCTATTTAAGATAATCATGTAAGGTTATCATGCCAAGTGTACTTGTCAGGAGTGCGCCACGACGGACCACTATCAGGTCATGTCAGGTCATTATGTCTGGAGTGCACCACTACGGGTCACTATCGTGTCATGCTCAGGTATCATTTCCAAACATATTAAACAAGTCCATGATTATCAAGTTCATGACAAAAGGCGTAAGGATATAAAATGGACGTTAAATATCTAATAAAATATCAATATACAGGACTATAGAAGATCAAGGGTAATCAGGCTACGCTCAAGCCAGGCTATGCTCAGGCTAGCGTACGCTCAGGTCTGCGTACCAAAGGATCCATATACTTCCAATGGGAAGCGTACGCAAGGGTCAGCGTACACAAGGGCACGCTCAAGCTACAGGTCAGCGTACGCTCAAGCTAGCGTATGCTCAAGACTGCGTACGCTCGAGCTAGCGTACGAAAGGAGCCAGCGTACGCCTTGCTCGCTTAAGCTAGCGTACCAAGGCACGCGTACGCTCAAGCTAGCGTACGCTCAAGACACGCTGCCAACAGGCAGCGTATCAAGGTGAGCGTACGCTCACTAAAGAGCAGCGTACGAAAGCTAGCGTACGCTTGCTAAAGAGCAGCGTACGAAGGCTAGCGTACGCTCGCCAAAGAGCAGTGTACGAAGGCTAGCGTACGCTCGCTAAACAGCAGCGTACGAAGGCTAGCGTACGCTCGCTAAACAGCAGCGTACAGCTCAGTGGCGTAAGCTAAAAAGCTAGCTCATTGTTCACTGTCTTCTCCAAATGGCAAGAACAGCAAGAACTCCAAGGATGGAACCCAAAACTCCAAATGCTCATAACTTGGTCAAAACAAGTCCGAATCCAACTTTTCAAAGGTCAAAATTGGGTAGAATAAAATTATCTACAACATGGAACCATAAAAACTTGAAAACAAAGGAGTTTGATAGATCAAAACTACCAAAATCCAAAAATACTAAATTGTAGATCTATAAGAATCAAAGCCTCAAAATGGAAAATGACAAGTTCTAATGTGTCTTAGAATCATGAGAAGAAGCTAATGGAACCATAAAAATGAGTTCTCTTGTGGAAGCAAGTTGCACTTGCCTAAGGGTTGGAGAGTTGTGAAGAGGAAGAAGAAGAAGAAGAAGAAGAAGAAGAAGAAGAAGAAGAAGAAGAAGAAGAAGAAGAAATAAATGAGAGTTATGGAGGAGAGAGAAGGTTGGTGGGGAAATAAATATCATGGGTTGGTGGTAGGTAGGGGGTTCACCTTGGTCCATGATGGACCAAGCAACCAGCCGGCCAAACCAAACCAACCCAAACCGAGAGTTAAACCAAGCCAAAAAAACTAAACAAGGAACAATACAAGAAAATACGTACACGCATTTCCAAAATACGTAATACGAACCACAGGCATTACACGCTCGTCCTGTACGCACCGATGTACGGTCGGTATGCAAGTCCGAATCTATATGTGACTCGCGACTTCGTGGCACACATGTGTCGAGGCCAATGAATACGGCACAAACCAAGGGCGGTCCCTTAACTCTAAGCCAAATGCAACTAAAATATAATAATTTGCAAGAATAATTATATTTGCTAGAAATAAGTAAAACATGCACGATATTAAGCAATTTAAATAAACAGTAAGGCAAGGTGTCTTGCCTGGTTTGTCGCCTGGTGTGGTGCGGTGTTCTGGCAAGTCATGTTTTATCCGATAGCTGAGGTCGATGTGTAAGGGTCTGAATCCGTGAGGAAATAAGCAGTCACAATTTGTGATGACAAGAAAAGAAAATTTGCGGAGAGTATATACTTTATAAAATATTTTTATAAAGTATTTGCATTACTTGAAACGATAAATGTTATTAGCCGAAATAGGTTTTTAGATAAATATTTAGGCAAAATACCATAGTTTTGTAAAATAATTTATAGATAGAAAACTAGTAATTAAAATAATAAATATTTGGAAATCGTTGTAGGGAAAATTTTAAGTTTAAATACTGAAATAGGGATAAAACAAAACTTTGTTTATATATATATACTTAGGCAATAGTCATATATAAATATAGTAAAATACTGATAATGTAATATTTTAGGGCTTTAAATCTCTATTTGAAATTACAAGTAGTGTCCAAGAATAAAAACTATATATATATTTTTTTTATCAAAAATATAATTATATGAAATTTTTTAGTGTGTATATATATTAAAATATCATGCTTAGTGACATTAATACCATTAATGTACTGATACCATTATTACCATTTGTAAAATATAATTATAAGAAATTACTTTAGTATACAACATCAAGACCATTAATGAACTATTAACATCACATCCTATTTAGTATTAGTAACCTTTCTTTAAAGAACAACAATATTAATAACTAATATAATAGAAATAATAATAATAATAATAATAATAAATAATAATAATAACAACAATAATAATGATATAAATGATGACAAACCGACCACAGCTGTCCTCTCCCTCGTGAGGGTCTGCTTGGAAAGGAAATCGAAAGAGAAGAAAAAAAACACAAAAGGAAAGGGAAGAAAGAAGTGAGGGGGGAAAAAGAGAGTTGGTTAAAGAGAGAGCACAGAGAGAGGTTTTGAGGAATCAAGAGGGCGGAGAACTCGGGAGAGCTCGGCGGAGGAGAGAATATGGACGCGCGGCTAGTCTGCGCGACGGAGATGGCGCAGGCTGTCGGCCAGATCCGCGGCATGGGGCGGTCGCGACCGTTCGCCGGCGAGGCGGCACCGCGTGCTGGCGGCACGCTCGCGCACGAACGAGGCTGAGGAGAGTGCGGGAGGAGGGACGACCAGCGCTTGCGGCGGGGCGCTGCTCCGACAGAGAGAGGGTTTTGGTGAAGGCGCTCGCCGATGCGACACGACGGAGCGGCATTTGTAACCCCTCTTCTCAAAATTTTCAAATTATTTTTTTGTTTATTTTGAAATAAAATCTCTTTGAACGTATAGACATTATTTTAATATTATTATTATATTTCAAAAACTAGTTTAAAAATCATGATTTGAAAATAGTATTTAAGTTTTGATAATTGTTCATGAAATCTTAATATTTGAAATACAAATGATATTGAACATTATTTTTGGGCTTCAAAGGATTAGTTTCGAAATTGGTTTTAAATGATAAATATTGTAGCAATCAGTCCTTTGATCATATTTGAATCTATACGTATCAATTATGCTTCAAATTAGTTTGATAATATAAAATATTAGTTAAATACTTATGGTGACTAACTAAGAGTTGCCTTAGATATAGTTAAAATATTATTCGATTATCTTTCAATTTATCTCAATAATAAATTGATTTTTGAAATAGTATGGTTGGAGTTACTTGATAATATTAATTGTTGTTTTAAATTAATATAACTATCTAATAAGAGATATGATTAGATTCATTAGGATTTAAAGTTTCTTTTGATTTAAAAACATAGGAAAGGGTTATCCAATCAGGACTCTCAACCCTTATCTTCAACTCCTATTTAAGGAGGCCTTCTCCAAATTTCTCCGAAGCCTTAGCATCCTCCTCGCCGTGTCCCCTCTTTCCCTACAACTCTAGCGCAATCAACCACCGCTCGGCCCGTCCACCTCTCTCCAAATCTACTCGTGCCTCACCTCCGCCGAACTGTCGAAGCATCGTCACAGAGCAAGAAGCCTCCCTGGCAGCCTCGCCCTCTCCACCACACGCACCTCCACAACCATCACCAAAATTTCCAGCCATCACCATCCCCACCTCTGTTACACCAAGCCTCCCATTCACCACAACACAGCCAAATATACAAACTGTGCCGAAGTATCCGTGTCCACAACCACCATTATCGTGTCCAGCCTCGGGTCCGACCCCGGACATCCGTGTCCGTGTTAGCATCCGTCCTCTTCTTTACATCAGAATTTTCTCGTATCCGAGCCAGGACACGAATACAGAAACCAAAAGAAGAATGTGTCCAACCTTTAGACACGATTCATATACAAAGAAAACGATACCAAAAATTCGAACCCACGACCGCCTGACTCCGCCATCTCCACCTGTACCTCAACTTCTCTCCGACGCCAAGACCATGCCCCACCGTCTGTCCTCCGACCACGGCCCTCAGATCTATCCCGATCGGCCTCGACAGATGAACGCCGAGCCGGTGATGCTTTCCCTTTCGCGCGCGCGTGTCTCCCGGTGGAACCGCTCCAGAACTCGAGAGCCGTCGTCAGAGGCCAACCGCCGCGAGTAGCGCTCGACTCCGTCGTGACCGCGCAGCCCTGTTCGCCAGTCGTTGCTTCTCGGGTCTGGAGCTCGACCCCGACCAAGCGTCGTCTTTGAGCACCACGGCCGGTCTGGAGAGCCACGCCCTGGCCGAAGCCTCATTCTCCGCCCAACAGCGCCGGTCCACCTCACGGCGACCGACTCGACCAAGACGCAAGCGCCACCCAAACCGCAGTGCGCCTCCGACCTCCGTTCGCCGTGCCAAGTGTCGGCCGCGCCAGGTTACCCCGGTAAGCTCCGTCCTTCTCTCACCCTCTCGTTCCCTCTCTCCTTCTTTCGATGGAGAGAACCTCACTCTCCATTCTCTCAGAACCTCACTCTCCATTTTTCTATTGTGTTTTCTCTTTCTCTCTTTGTGCAAGAATCGAGAAAGGGAGGTCTGCTATTATGCACTATTTAATGGTGGTGCCCATACGGAAGAATAGAAAGAAGAGCAGCATGCTAAATTAAGAGGTGGATATTTTGGTTTAAGTCCCTTATATTAAGGTAATTCTTAATGCACTCCTTCTCTTTTCTTTGTATATTATTAAATCCAAATACAAGAATTGTTAATCTAAATGATTAATAATTATTAGAATAATTTTGGCTTAATTTAAAACTAATTTCTTGGGCTTAAATTTGGTGTTTGTAAACAGAGGTGAATCGTTAGATATTTTGTAAGTATATAGGTTTATAATAATAATAATTATTATTCTTAGTATTATTATTAGTTGCCATTATTGCCATTGTTTTTAGCATTAATATTATTTAATGGGCTTAGAAATATATTTTGGGTTATTGGGTTTATGATTCTATGCAAGAAGGATGTTGGGCTTATCTAAATATTCTAAAATGAAGGAACATATATTGGGCATGTATTATTATATTTTATTCTTATGATTATTGTATTATGATATTTATTATCCTTAGTATTATTGTTATTTATTAATATATATTTATATATATATATATATATATATATATATATATATATATATATATATATATATATATATATATATATATATATATATATATATATTTCTAAAAATATTATTGTAATATTATCTAAGTAAATTAAGGTTTATATATATATAAAGGATTTTTCGATGTATATATAGTATACTTCTAAAAAAATAAAGGTTTTATATATAGAATCTAAAAGATAATTATATGACCTATATTTTATATACTGGGCTCTTATGTAATTTGATTTATAAATTTTTTTAATAAATTATAAATGCTTTCTAGATATCATTTCGATAGATTATAAATGTATGTTTCCAAAATAGTTTATAAATATTATATTTTTAAAACATATATATATATATATATATATATATATATATATATATATATATATATATATATATATATATATATATATATATATATATATATATATATATATATATATTTCTAAATAAGAATTACTGTTTCCAAAATCAAATTTCCTCTTAGCCTAATTGAACCTTTTTCCAAGCATTAGCTAATTTGTCCATTTTCCTGTCTCTTTGACGGCCGTTGTGGGCCCGATATCTCCATCTCGAAAAACGGGCCAATCTTCGATTTTGGATTCCTTCATGTCAACCCTAGCCAGCTGGATTTTTTCGAATGCAATGGAACTATCGATTTCACCAGCTAAAGACTCCAGGCGAGTACAGTTTATTATCTGCATTTCGATATTGATCTTTACTATATTTCATTGATTGGCCCTTGGTTATGTGATTTTTATACTCTATTATAAATTGTTGAGTCGAAAATGAGAAGTACCAAGGATGTGTGATCCGACCGTAGACAGTGTTTATTTTCATGCAGTAGATCTCGTAGACAGTGCTTATTTTTCTGCAAGTAGACATCGTAGACATTGCTTATTTTTCTGCAAGTAGACATCGTAGACAGTGTTTATTTTTTTGCAAGTAGACATCGTAGACAGTACTTATTTTTCTACAAGTAGACATCGTAGACAGTGCTTATTTTTCTGCAAGTAGACATCATAGACAGTGCTTATTTTTCTGCAAGTAGACCTCGTAGACCGTGCGGTGTAGTGTCCCAGACTGATCACATATCAAAGGTACTTCTAACAGTTGGAAAAAGTATTTTGTGTCTATTTATTTGCTATTGGTTTTCCGTATTTCCTGTTTATTTTCAAAAACATGTAATTGATGTCTAACCTCTGTTGTATTGTCATTTTCTTTATTTGAAATTACATTCAGTGAATTGTACTCGTTCCATTCCTGACTGAAAACGAATATTTTTCAGGTTAGCCGTAAATTCACTTAGCATTGGGAGTGACGGGTATACTTGCAGACAAAGCCTAGAGACTAGCTAGATAGTGGACTTGTAGTCATTCAAATATTTGTGCAAGTTTATATTTTTCTGCAAATGTAAAACTTGTGAATATTGTAAGTTAAATTAATTATGTGAATGAGCATTATTTGTGATTTTGATCTTCATGGCCGTGACAGCGTTCTACCGCCGACACTGCGGCGTAGGCTGGCTTGGACACGTCTCGTATCCGTTTTTTTTAAAAACGGGTGCGGGTCATGACAAGTTTTTATGGTGGCCCATGCAGGTTTGTCTTCGCAAATCATGTGAACTCGTGATGGTACTTAAGTTAGTCGTACTATTGCGGGCCTGCGAATAAGAAATGCTCATTCACGAGTTAGGGTTAATTTAATTTAAGAGAATGACTAGGACTAGGAGTCCCTTATACAAGTTTACCGATGGATAGTCTAGGCCGTACAATTTATGTGAGGAGTTATTAATTTTGATAGTTCGTCAGATCTCCATAGGTACACTATTATCTCTTGATATGACGATATAATCCAATGTGGATAGATTATGCCCTTGGTGAGACAGGGCTTCATAGAATTATTGATCTAACCTTGATAAATTGTTCAATTCCTTGCCCCTTAGATATCATCCTCATATCTTAGTCGAATTATCTATTTAGTTCCTATTTGCCCTAGGAATTATTATTTTGTAGAAATTCTGATTATGTTATCACCATATGAACCTCGAGTTAGTTCTGATTTAAGTTTTTCCCCATGGTTTGGATACACACGAAATAGATACTAGAATGTTGTATTCCTTTTGTCTTCAGTTATTTCCTCTATGTTCAATCTTTTATTCCAAGGGTTGTGACTTGTCACACCTCAGAACCAGAATACTGAAGAACGGGGACGTGCACAGCCAGCTACGTATAACGGAACGGCAACCATCCCGCTATACGGTCACGGCTGTCTAGCTATGTGAGGGTACGCTACAAACCATCAGTCTCTTAGGGTCAAATCAAGCTATTGTCTCAATCTCAACAAGTAATGATAGTAATAAGATATCAGACCACCAAATATACAATTATAAGGCGTCCCAAACATTACATATCCAGATGATCATGAAGCTAGTCGTACAAAATGTAAGGACTAGCAAGAGTTAAGTCATACATGATCAACCTCGAGTTGCCAATCAAGATTACAGCCCGTAGGCAGACAGAAAGTAAAGTGCATCGAGCTAACAAGTGCTCGTCGGCTAAACGCCTCAAAAGAATATCAGTTAACAATACAGTGGAAGAAACAAAAAGAGAAAACCCACTCGTTGCCCGGGTTTCATCTAGTGTTCACCATCGGGCTGGAAAGTAGGTAGATCCTTTGCTGCTGCTCCGGTATCTGGCCATACAAAACCAGCTGGGTCAGACCCCAGAAAGAGCAAGTGCCACAAAGGAGGCCACGAAATAAGAATAAAAGCCAGCAATCAGCACAATAATATAATTACATAATAAGAGACAGTAATTTAAGAAAAAGGCATGATAGTTAGATATAAAAGACAAATCTTGTACAGAATCGATAAAAGACAGAACATATAGAAAGGCATGACAGGATGATATACGATGAGGTGACCATGGGACTATTCAGATAGCCAGGTTACAACCCGTAAACCAAACAAGGACCGGAGTTGTAACCCTTCGTCTGAACGGAACTTGGTTTCTCCCACCATTTATCGGCAAGATAAAATACGCGAATTCAAGACTTGCAATTAAACATGATTAAGGTAAAGCACGAGTAATCATGTCATGTCATGACCTTGCACAGGATCAGGACAGGACAAGAGGGATTAGACTCCATCCAATCAATCACGGCCAAGCAAGTACTACGGCTTACTACTTTAACTAACTAGGGTTATCACAGACCTGATTACTAACAAGATGCAATGAGAATTCCAAGTCCGGTTACCTGTTTGTTACTACCTGAATGCTCCCAGCAAGAAAAGGAAAAGATAGCATGATATAGCAGACACACTGTAGTAAGATACATGTGTCCTAAGGTACCACGCTCGACGGTGGACTGAAAGTGCGCTCATCTCGACGGATAGCAATAAATCCCATGTATATATATATAAGGCCGGGACCAAAGGGGCAACAGGTAACTGGGAAATTCTCCATGAACTAATTGATCAATCTAGTCATTAACCTAGCCAGATTCAGTATGAATCCCTGACCGTGGGAACCAGGGAGTCACGTCCTAGACATGATGCAAGACAATACGAGTGGATTGCACAAGCAAGCAGGAACACCCACGGTGTCAAGACAGGTCAAGCTAAGTTATCAAGTCATGTCAAGTCAGGAGTGCGCCGCCACGGGCCACTATCAAGTTATCAAGATAATTCATGTCAGGGTACTTGTCAGGAGTGCGCCACGACGGGCCACTTATCAAGTCAGGTTGGTCATGTCAGGAGTGCACCATTACGGGTCACTGTCATGTTATGCTAGTTCCTTGTCATACCGTGCCATGTACAATAGTCATTCCAACATATTAAGTAAAATCAAGTTCATGACAAAATGCGTAAGGATATAAAATGGGCGTAAAATATCTAATAAAATATCAATATACAGGGCTATAGAAGAGCCAAGCTCAAGAAATAAACAAATTCATAGACAAGTGGGTTGTGCAAGAGGGTCAGGGGTTGGGCTGCGCAGGGTATGCACTGCGCATGGAAGAGCTGCGCAAGAGTTGCCTTGCGCAAGGGTTACCTTGCGCAAGGGTAGACTGCGCATGGGGTCAAAGGGCACAGGGTTAAAGGGGCATAAGGGATGTACTGCACAATGGGTCATTGCGCATGGACCAAGGGTACAGGGGTTGCCTTGTGCATTGATTGGATTGCGCAAGGGAGGATTGCACAAGGGTAGACTGCGCAGAGTATGGACTGCGCAAGATCAGGTTGCGCAGGAATGGATGGCGCAGGGTCAGATTGCGCATGAGATGGATTGCGCAGAAGTGGACTGCGCAGGAGCAGATTGCGCATGAGATGGATTGCGCAGAAGTGGACTGCGCAGGAGCAGATTGCGCATGAGCAGACTGCGCATGGGCAGACTGCGCATGGGCAGACTGCGCATGAATCCATGCGCAGTCAGGTTGAGCGCAGTTCGCCAAGAGGCAAGCTGCGCAGTCGGTGCTGCGCTAAAGAGCGCTGGCCGAGGGGGATGCGCAATCCAGCACTGCGCTAAAGAGCGCAGGCTGCAGGCTGCTACTCCAGGCCGAGAAGAACACCAAGAACACCAAAAATTCAAATTTTCATATCTTTGTCAAATCAAAGCCAAATCTAGATTTTCAAGGTTCTAACTTAAGTAAAATTGAATTCTCTTCCACATGGAAGCATCAAACCCACAAAAATCCAACCAAAATAGATCAAAACTATGTAAATTCGAATATAGTTAAAACCTAGATCTAGAACAATAGAAACTCCAAATCATAAAATGTCAAGTTCTAATGTTGATCTCCATGGCCTAATCTAGCTAATGGACAAATAAAAGTGGTTCTCATGTGGTGGCAAGGTGCACTTGCCTAATGGGTTGGAGAGTTGTGTGGAGGAAGAAGAAGAATTAATAGAGGAAAATAATGAGGAGAGAGAGTGTTAGGTGGGGATTTTAATGGGGGAGGATAAGTTGTGTTGAGGGTGGAGGTTAGCTAAGATGGTCCAATGCATAATAAACCAAACCAAACCAATTCCTTCTCCTATCCAAATAAAACCAAGCTCCATTAATCAGAATTAATCCAGGAATGATAAATGACAATTAAACTACAATGCTAAGTATGAAATATACCACAACTTAACTGGTCAAGAAAATAAAAATACTGGTCAGAAATACGATCACGTATAAAATACGTATCACGAATTTCGGGGCACTACATCCTACCCACCTTAAAATAATTCCGTCCTCGGAATTTAATCAAGAGGCTAGAGATGTCGGAACAGCTATACTATCGCAAGCAATCTATGCTACCAATCAACCATACAATCATACATGCAAGCAAGGAATCAAAGTGTAAGGCATAAGGAAGACATTACACCTCACGAGCCAAACCGATTGGGATAACGTGATCGGATATCATCCTCACACTCCCACGTTTGAATCTCCAAGGAGCGACGAACTCAAGCAACATGGACTTAACTGATAGTCTTGCGCTTGAGGTCTCTCTCTTTGGTCAAACAGGGACACGGGCCTCTCCTCATACGAAAAAGGTTGGTACCAATAACCGTTTTCGAATGATCTAGGACATGGCTCGGGTCCGGGATATACCGTTGTAGTTAGGACACATGGAACATGACATGTGCCCTCATAACGACGGTAGAAAAGCAAGATGAGAGGACACATATACCTCTCGGCCGATTCTGGATCTGGGCCTGGGCGAACTGCTGAGGCCTCTGCTGCTGGAAGGCCTGGGCCTGAGTCGGCAATGGACCCGGGAACGGGAGCTGCTGTGGTTGGTGAACTGGAGCTGGTTCTGGTGCTGGTGCTGGTCCCATAACCGAGGGACTAGTTACTGTCGACGATGATCTGTTTCTGAACGGGCAAGATCCTATCATGTGGTCCGGTGCTCCACAAGCCAAGCACAACCCCTGTGCTCTACGGCATTCAGAAACAATGTGCCCTGGCTTCCCGCAATGAGTGCAGCCCATTGCGGAAGACTGCTTCTGCTTCCGTTGCTGGGGATAGATCGGGGCAGAATGCTGTAAGGAGGTGACCGAATCTGTCATCGTAGCTCCAATGGTCAAGGCCCTAGCCGCTGGGGCCGGTGCTGATGATTGGTTCATCTGGTCGTGAGACCGCTTCCGATCTCCGGTCCGGTCCGTTATCCTTCGGGAAGTGTACTCATGCCTCTCTGCTCGCAAGACGGCATCAAAAGTTGTGTGCTCGAACTGCTCGACTGCCAATATGATTTCCAAATGGAGCCCCTGCTGGAATCGCTGTGCTCTATCTAGCTCGGTTGCCACCAAGGTGGGAGCAAACCGACTCAACCTTAAAAACTCGGCCGCATATCCGTCGACCGTCCTGCTCATCTGCCTGAGATTACTAAACCTGGTCTGCAGGTCATATCTAGCCACTGCGTCGAAGTACTTGGTCTAGAACATATCACTGAATACCGCCCACATGACAGGCGTACCCAAACTCGCTGCTTGCATAGCCCACCAGCTGCGGGCTAGATCCAGTAACTGCAGGCGTACCACCGCCACCTTCTCTGCTTCAGGGGTCCTGGCAGCCTCTAAGATCACTTCAATGTCCTGTAGCCAGGCATCTGCAGCAATAGCATCCTCGCTGCCGTCGAAGAAGGGAGGGTTCAGGCGCTTGAAATTGTTGACCGCACTATTCCCTCGAGGACCACTTCTGTTCAGAGCTTCTTGTACTGCTTGCTGTAAGGCATCACCTCGACGATCCTGAGACGCAATCAACTCACGAATGAGCCCTATCAAGGCCCCATCCTCTGATCCTGTTGGCTGAACTGGCTGGACTGGGGGCACTGGTTCTCCAGGAGGTGTGGCTCGGGAGGCGGCTGCTGAGGACTGATCTTGATCTTCTTGCTGTTGCTGGGCTGCTGGCTGAGCTCCTTCTGGCTGATCAACAGGAATGATGCCACTGAAGCAAATGACATCAGGGATATTAAGGAAGGACCAAGATGGAACAATGATGCAAGCATGTTATCAAGTCAGGAATCCAAGGAGATAAGAATTACGAGTGGAGATCAAAGGCGAGTACAGATTGAGACATCTATCCGGTAAACCCTCACATTTCTTGATTGACAAGACCTGCGTGGGCCACCACTTAAACCATATCACGCCTCAGAACCAGAATACTGAAGAACGGGGACGTGCATAGCCAGCTACGTATAACGGAACGGCAACCATCCCGCTATACGGTCACGGCTGTCTAGCTATGTGAGGGTACGCTACAAACCATCAGTCTCTTAGGGTCAAATCAAGCTATTGTCTCAATCTCAACAAGTAATGATAGTAATAAGATATCAGACCACCAAATATACAATTGTAAGGCATCCCAAACATTACATATCCAGATGATCATGAAGCTAGTCGTACAAAATGTAAGGACTAGCAAGAGTTAAGTCATACATGATCAACCTCGAGTTGCCAATCAAGATTACAGCCCGTGGGCAGACAGAAAGTAAAGTGCATCGAGCTAACAAGTGCTCGTCGGCTAAACGCCTCAAAAGAATATCAGTTAACAATACAGTGGGAGAAACAAAAAGAGAAAACCCACTCGTTGCCCGGGTTCCGTCTAGTGTTCACCATCGGGCTAGAAAGCAGGTAGATCCTTTGCTACTGCTCCGGTATCTGGCCATACAAAACCAGCTGGGTCAGACCCCAGAAAGAGCAAGTGCCACAAAGGAGGCCACGAAATAAGAATAAAAGCCAGCAATCAGCACAATAATATAATTACATAATAAGAGACAATAATTTAAGAAAAAGGCATGATAGTTAGATATAAAAGACAAATCTTGTACAGAATCGATAAAAGACAGAACATATGGAAAGGCATGACAGGATGATATACGATGAGGTGACCATGGGACTATTCAGATAGCCAGGTTACAACCCGTAAACCAAACAAGGACCGGAGTTGTAACCCTTCGTCTGAACGGAACTTGGTTTCTCCCACCATTTATCGGCAAGATAAAATACGCGAATTCAAGACTTGCAATTAAACATGATTAAGGTAAAGCACGAGTAATCATGTCATGTCATGACCTTGCACAGGATCAGGACAGGACAAGAGGGATTAGACTCCATCCAATCAATCACGGCCAAGCAAGTACTACGGCTTACTACTTTAACTAACTAGGGTTATCACAGACCTGATTACTAACAAGATGCAATGAGAATTCCAAGTCCGGTTACCTGTTTGTTACTACCTGAATGCTCCCAGCAAGAAAAGGAAAAGATAGCATGATATAGCAGACACACTGTAGTAAGATACATGTGTCCTAAGGTACCACGCTCGACGGCGGGCTGGAAGTGCGCTCATCTCGACGGATAGCAACAAATCCCATGTATATATATAAGGCCGGGACCAAAGGGGCAACAGATAACTGGGAAATTCTCCATGAACTAATTGATCAATCTAGTCATTAACCTAGCCAGATTCAGTATGAATTCCTGACCGTGGGAACCAGGGAGTCACGTCCTAGACATGATGCAAGACAATACGAGTGGATTGCACAAGCAAGCAGGAACACCCACGGTGTCAAGACAGGTCAAGCTAAGTTATCAAGTCATGTCAAGTCAGGAGTGCGCCGCCACGGGCCACTATCAAGTTATCAAGATAATTCATGTCAGGGTACTTGTCAGGAGTGCGCCACGACGGGCCACTTATCAAGTCAGGTTGGTCATGTCAGGAGTGCACCATTACGGGTCACTGTCATGTTATGCTAGTTCCTTGTCATACCGTGCCATGTACAATAGTCATTCCAACATATTAAGTAAAATCAAGTTCATGACAAAAGGCGTAAGGATATAAAATGGGCGTAAAATATCTAATAAAATATCAATATACAGGGCTATAGAAGAGCCAAGCTCAAGAAATAAACAAATTCATAGACAAGTGGGTTGTGCAAGAGGGTCAGGGGTTGGGCTGCGCAGGGTATGCACTGCGCATGGAAGAGCTGCGCAAGAGTTGCCTTGCGCAAGGGTTATCTTGCGTAAGGGTAGACTGCGCATGGGGTCAAAGGGCACAGGGTTAAAGGGGCACAAGGGATGTACTGCACAATGGGTCATTGCGCATGGACCAAGGGTACAGGGGTTGCCTTGTGCATTGATTGGATTGCACAAGGGAGGATTGCGCAAGGGTAGACTGCGCAGAGTATGGACTGCGCAAGATCAGGTTGCGCAGGAATGGATGGCGCAGGGTCAGATTGCGCATGAGATGGATTGCGCAGAAGTGGACTGCGCAGGAGCAGATTGCGCATGAGATGGATTGCGCAGAAGTGGACTGCACAGGAGCAGATTGCGCATGAGTAGACTGCGCATGGGCAGACTGCGCATGGGCAGACTGCGCATGGGCAGACTGCGCATGAATCCATGCGCAGTCAGGTTGAGCGCAGTTCGCCAAGGGGCAAGCTGTGCAGTCGGTGCTGCGCTAAAGAGCGCTGGCCGGGGGGGATGCGCAATCCAGCACTGCGCTAAAGAGCGCAGGCTGCAGGCTGCTACTCCAGGCCGAGAAGAACACCAAGAACACCAAAAATTCAAATTTTCATATCTTTGTCAAATCAAAGCCAAATCTAGATTTTCAAGGTTCTAACTTAAGTAAAATTGAATTCTCTTCCACATGGAAGCATCAAACCCACAAAAATCCAACCAAAATAGATCAAAACTATGTAAATCCGAAAATAGTTAAAACCTAGATCTAGAACAATGGAAACTCCAAATCACAAAATGTCAAGTTCTAATGTTGATCTCCATGGCCTAATCTAGCTAATGGACAAATAAAAGTGGTTCTCATGTGGTGGCAAGGTGCACTTGCCTAATGGGTTGGAGAGTTGTGTGGAGGAAGAAGAAGAATTAATAGAGGAAAATAATGAGGAGAGAGAGTGTTAGGTGGGAATTTTAATGGGGGGGATAAGTTGTATTGAGGGTGGAGGTTAGCTAAGATGGTCCAATGCATAATAAACCAAACCAAACCAATTCCTTCTCCTATCCAAATAAAACCAAGCTCCATTAATCAGAATTAATCCAGGAATGATAAATGACAATTAAACTACAATGCTAAGTATGAAATATACCACAACTTAACTGGTCAAGAAAATAAAAAATACTGGTCAGAAATACGATCACGTATAAAATACGTATCACGAATTTCGGGGCACTACATGACTAATATGACATATACTTACGCTTTATGGTTACCTTGTTTGAATCCCTAGAAGCTTATGAATTTTTGCTGATATAGTTAAAGGAATATTAGTTAACTCATAATGGCAGGACAGCAGCGCACTGTCACCATTCATTTGAATTATGGAGACTATGGATTCACTGCAGTCAGCAGCGCACTGGCGAGACACGACCCCTAGAGTTAAAATTTGTTTGTCTTTTGACCGCAGTCACCCTGTGTCAATATAAGGAAGAGTATCGAATAACATATCGCATCTGAATCATGAAACCAAGGGTTTACCACAGCCTGAGTATACGGGCAAGGCATAATCCTCAGTTAAATGACTTCAGATATGATTACAAGTTCATAATACTATAGAGGACAGAAAATATCCTGTGTCCCATAAGATCCAAAACCAATACTAATGACAGTTCTGCAAGTTGGGTGGCATGTCTCCCAACCTAGCATTTTGTGGTCCTTGTGATCTATTGACGAGAAAATTGACTGACGCTAATAGGTTTACCTAGAATATAGGATTTAGAGGTCCATAACCCATTAGTTGACCAAGGTCTTATGAGTAAAAAGATAGTAAAATGACCGTATAAGCAAGAACTCCAGGTAAGGTTTGATTTTCACAGAACTCAAACTACTTATGCCTCCTTTCAAAAATCTCGCATACTTGTATTTTGACTATCTTGACCAATGCTGCTATTACAGCCTAGTTTTGCAAGCTTACTCTTTTATCGAGCTTGATTCAAGACATATGTTATTGGGGACGCCTACTGACATATTGTCTAATCAGAATCGATGTATTACTGTCTGATCAACCGTAGTGCACCCGGTTCGCTCTTCCTCTGATTAACCTACACTGTATTCAGTAACATCTCCCTTGAACTCTTTATTGTTTTTGTCTTCCACTGATTTGGAAAGACAAAAACTCATAATTGGTAGAGAGATACAGAGTACTCCCATGGCTATGATAGTTGTATACGCAAGTGTAGCTATCATCGGCCAGCCATGCGATTGGATTACTCGTCCTCCTCTCGACCCTCAAACTACTATTGGGACCTTCTAGCCAGCTGAAATTGAGAATGATTAGGGTTTTACCCTTAGTCAAAATACCAGCCTAGGAGACTATCTCTTCTCAAGAAATCAATTGTTGTGAGTCTCTAACTATCTGCTTGAAGCTTGCTTTAACTAGCAACTCTTAAGCCTTAACCCAACCCTTCCTCGACCAAAGCCCATAGTTTAGACATGAGATGACCATTACAATTAGGGCTGCAGAAAAAAAAAATTTGGACCATAAATGGTTTTAGTTGGTATCTTGGGCTAGCAGCCCAATTGAACAAGAGGTACTATGTTAGGTTAACTATCAGCATGGTTAGAATTGGTAGCTGTTGTAATTCGATATGAGTTTGGCTAAGCATGGTTTTTAAGGGTAAGGTGAGTTGTTATTGGTAAATGAATTGGACCACCATTGGTAGGTAAATACTGTTGGACTGGTCCTATGGGCCGACTTATAAGAGTAAGTATGTTGGCTTCTAAATCGTTCCGCCTTCATCCATATCCAACATCGTTGACCAATGTTCTTACTAAAGGAATTTTTATTTTCTTTTCATCTATTTAATCAATTTGCTCTTATTATTATCTCTCCATCCCATTAGAAATTTTTGTCTCATTAATCATTCCTTTTGACCATTCCTCCTCATTAACTCTTCCATCTTTTCCATTGATCAATCGAGCCTAGCTATCCTAGACATCCCTTAAATTTCAAGGAAGGTGACATGATAAAGTTGTGAAGAAATTTATAGCCATTGTTTTTCGAGAAATAGAATTTCGAAATTATTGAAGGAAGGATTAAGACAAATATGATTCTAGATGGTTACTAGCTAGTGATATACTAATTATGGCCGATATTGCAGGTTGTTAATTTAATGTAGAAGGGGCTTTGAAACAAATGATCTTGTAAACCCATTTGAAATGAAATAACCACAATTTTGAGGATAATGGAATGAGATATTACGATAATGGAAAACTTAGACTAAATTATTGTATAGCCATTGGAATGCTTAAAATTTGAATATTGCGGAGTTCTTGAACTGATAGGAACTCATAAATGATTGAGAAAGAAAAAGAAAGAAAGACGTAATTAAGAATGAAAAGGCCAAAAGATTAATTGCTTGATTGTTAAGGTTGCTCAAGTGGAGTCAAAAAAAAATTGTGATCCATGACAATTTAACAGGTTGATGAATTTTTGAGATTATGAGGTGTATTTAAATTAAAATTAAAATGACTAAGAAGACTCAAATCTTTAGAAAATTCAAATTTCGAGGTTGGATACCTATATGGATGATGTATTGAATTTGAAATAAGATAATTATGATTGAGACACTCTTAAAGATTACGGTAAGTTTTTAAAATTTTGATTTAAAGGTTATTGATAGTACCAAGGAAGTTTTAAAATATACTTGAGGTTAAATTCGATAAAGTTGGTGAGATTTTAAGCGTTGACCGAGAGGATAGGACAAGGCGTCAAGGAAATAAATCCTTAAGATCATCATGAAATTTCCTAGACTATACTCGTTGGTCTCACTTTTCTAGCTACCTAAATTCTTTTCTAGCTATCTAAACTCTGACTCTTGTCTGTTGTGAGAACTTTCTAGAAATTAGGGTTACGACATATCTATTTATGTTAGTCCCGGGGCTTGATCAAAGATGGTAGACTCGATGTCGAGATCAGAGGTTCAACAAACGTTCAACTTCTGATTATTCTCGAGATCCAAGAGGAACACTGTAATATAAATCTGATTACAAAAGCAACAATAATCAGAAAGTAAATCTCACGTTCTTCCTCTCAATCGCAGTTGCTGACGGACAGAACTGAGTTCAGAAAATAAATCTCACGTTCTTCCTTGCAATCGCAGTTGTAGACGGACAGAACTGAGTTACAACTCAGATGAAGGAGAAGAAAGAAGAAAGAAAAAGAGAAAATGTTCTTGCTGGGGTGATTAAGATCACCGTTGCTCAAAGCAAGATTCGCCCCAACACGATTTGCTTCCAGGAACCAGCAAGTTCACGAAGAACTTCTGGAACGCTCATAAGTCAATATTTGAGACTTGAACGGGCTTCCTGGACTTTACAGACTCCCTTAACTCTCTTCTTGGTGCATCTTTCAAAGGAGGCCAAGGGGCTCTATTTCTAGAGTGGAGTTGAGACTCCACCTCTTCTCCTATCCGATGTGGGACTAAAATACCAATACTCAAAAATAGAGTTTGATATTTTAGATCATCCCACAATCAGCATAGAAGTGTGCCAGTCCACGCCTACCCCCCGAACACTCCCATGCATGCACGAGACATCCTGGAGTCCATGTCAGAGTCCGAGTCCGCACAACAAAAATCAACTTGCATCCTTGTTGGATTTAATCCGTTTTCCTTCTAGGAAAATACTCCCACATGGCACAAACTTGTGCCCCACTACACCTCATGTGCACACCTCAGCACAAGCAATGCATTATATTGAGATACTCACCATTTGATGTAGCCGATATGGGACTATCTTTTCTAGTCCAAAGGCAAAAATACCAACAATCCCCCACATATCTCAATATATGGGTTGAGCGTTCCCACAGTGACTGCCCATCATGCATTAGGAGAGATGTCGCTACGACTTGAATCTTCCCGCATAGGTTAAATAACAGCATGATACAAGAATGGACTAAGACTTGAATTCTTTACCATAACTATAATTTTTCCTACTCACATAATGACATCAACTGTGCTTTTGGCTGCACATTGAAGGCCTTGTGCCAGCCTGGTATTAGTATATAATTTTTGGGCGTCTACAAGTTTACCCTCAAGAGACGGCCTGATATCTCTGTCCATACACTATAGGTGAGTTCTTTATAAAGAGTCATGGCATGAAGAACTGCGCTTCTTTGCGGTGCTACGCCGCTATGACATGGCTTAAAGCCGAGGCTTTACCCCACCTGGGTACCTCATCATAGTGTCATACTACTGTAGCATGAGGTCACAAGCCCTTTTGTAGTGCCAAACTACCCAGCATGAAGCCTTGCGCTTCCGTGCGGTGTTACGCCGCTATGACATGGCTTGCAAAGCCGAGGCTTCACCCTACCTGGTACCTCTTCGTGGTGTCATGCCACTGTAACATGAGGACATCGTCCTCTTTGTAGTGCTGTCTACCTCTCTTTATTACGATTATCATACAGCATTAGGCTACCTGCCTATTTACGGTGCTACTCCGCTGTGACTTGGCTTGCAAAGCTGAGGCATTACCCCTACCTGGGAATCTCATGGTGAAGTCACCTCACTATAGCATAGAGTTACACTCCTTGTAGTGTTGTACTACCGTGCTTCATGTAAAGTACTCCAGGCATTCACTCTGCCTGAGAACTCATTAAGGCATTTAAGCCAACCTTCCCACAGGATCCGTTTTCCGCAGAAAACAACAGTAGACAACAGTGGTTATAGGTCCATAACCTCTCCATGTCATAGAGGACAAGTACCCACCGTTCCTGATATTCTTTTGGTTAATAGTCCTCCCTTGAACCAAAAGCTAGATGCCTAGTAGATTTTTCTTTAAACTAATAGCATAAAACTTTATAGTAGGATTGTAATAACACAATATTAGAATGCCTTCAAGCCCATTTCTCAAGATGTGTCATCGACCAGCTGCCGCTTGACGCCCTTGGTGAACGGATCCGCCAGGTTCTCCTGACTCCGAACATCAATCACTGCAATAACATCCCTCTTGATGAGATCGTGTATTGTCATGTGCTTCAACCGCACAGTCCTCTTCTTCCCGTTGAAGAGGTCATTTGATGCCACCGCTGCAGTCGTCTGGTTGTCGCAGTATATCGGTATCCTCGGTATTTGCACCCCAATCCCTAGAAGATCATACATGAGCTCTCGAAGCCATTCTGCTTTCTCTGCTGCGTTATCAAGTACAAAAAACTCAGATTTTATGGATGATCACGAGAGCATAGTCTGCTTCTTCAATTACCACGATATAGCAGCTCCATCCATTATGAAAATGTATCCACCTGTGGACCTCTCGTTCTCCACTTCTGAGCACTAGCTGGCATCACTGAAGCCTTCCACTACCGGCGGATCTCCGCTGTAGTACAGTGCATATGTCTGAGTCTTCTTGAGATATCTCATAACCCGTTTTATAGCTTTCCAGTGCTCAATGCCTGGGTTGCTCGTGAAACGACTCAGCATTCTCACAGCAAAAGCTATGTCAGGCCTTATGGCAGTAGTAGCATACATCAACTCCCGATTATGCTTGCATACTCCAGCTGCATGACGCTTTCCCTTGAATTAGGCTTCAGTTTCAGATCACACTTGTACGGCGTATCGATCCCTGAAAGATCTTGATACCCGTAACGAGCGATCATCTTCTCAACATAATGAGACTGTGACAACGCTAGTCCAGTGTCTGTCCGGATGATCTTGAGTCCCAAGATAATATCAGCATCTCCCAAGTCCTTCATACTGAACTTCGTCGAGAGGAACTTCTTTGTCTCCGTGACACAGCTTATATCAGTACCTAGGATTAGCATGTCGTCCACGTATTAGACAAACGATGACTCCTCTTCCGTCAGCAAACTTCGAATAGACGCACTTGTCTGTTTCACTGACCCTGTAGCCATTTGACCTTATGACTTTGTCAAACTTCTCATGCCACATTTTGGAAGCTTGCTTTAAACCGTACAGAGATTTTATCAACTTGCAGACTTTGTCTTCAAGACCTTTGACGACAAACCCTTCTGGTTGTTGTATGTAGATCTATTCGGTCATCTCGCCATTCAGGAATGCCGTTTTCATATCCATCTGATGTATTACCATCTTATGTATCGCTGCGAGAGCAATCACCATTCTGATGGTGGTCATCCGGACTACTGGAGCATACGTGTCAAAGTAGTCGATCCCCTGCTTCTGAGAAAACCCCTTTGCCACTAGCCTGGCCTTGAACTTGTCAATGGTTCCATCAGCTTTCATCTTCTTCTTGAAGATTCACTTGCATCCGATAGGTTTTGCTCCTTTAGGTAAATCAAACAACACCCAAGTATTATTTGAGGTGATGGAATCAATTTCATTGTCAATCGCCTCCTACTAGAAAATATCATCTCTAGTCTTCATTGCCTCATCATAGGTAAGCGAATCTGCTTCCACATGATAGGTGACAAAGTCATCTCCGAAGTCTTTAGGTCTCCTCGCTCGCTTTGCTGACGGCTCTGCGAGTTCTGGTACAAGAGTTGTTTCATCAACAACAGCTTCTTCTTGGACTACTGGCCCATATGAGATTTCAGTCTCATTTGCACCTTCATCATTTTCCGGAATGTCCGAAAGAATAATATTTTTGTCTTTTGCAAACTTGTCTTCAAAGTATTCAGCATCACGAGATTCGATAATATGATTTGACTCAATATCAAGAAATCTTCGAGCATCACTCTTCTCGGCATACCCCAAGAAGATCGCCTTCGTAGTCCTTGTCCCCAGCTTCTGAATCTTCAGATCTGGGAGCTTCACATAAGCCAGAGACCCCCACACTCGAATGACATTCAATTTAGGTCTGACTTTGAACTAGTGTTCATGAGAAGTTACGTCCGAAGGTGCATACGGCACTCTATTTAGAATAAAAGTGGTCGTCAATGCAGCTTCTCCCCATTAGCATTTAGGAAGACCCGTAGTTAGCAGCATTGAGTTCATCATTTCTGTCAACGTTCTATTCTTCCGCTCTGCTATCCCGTTAGATTGAGGAGAATACGAAGCAGTAATCTCATTGATGATTCCATGTTCTTTGCAGAACGATGCGAATTCATGAGACCTATGCTCTACATCTCAATCACTTCTGAGTAGTTGTAGATCGGTTTAACGTTCAGCTTCAGCCCTGAAGTCTCTGAACTACTCGAATGCTGCATCTTTCTACTTGAGAAGTCATGCGAATGTGCACTTCGAGAAATACTTCGAACCGGCCTCTATGGAGAATTGATAAAGGTCACAGATATCTGAGTGTACTAACTCCAGATGATCAGTACTTTAGTTCAATCGTCTGAGCAGCTTCCCAATAGTCTTGTATCTGCACAGACCTTAAACTCCTCCACCTCCTTACCCCCACATTCCGAAGATAAGGTCCCGGTAGGACAGCTTGAGTCTGCTTCTGTCATAGAACAACTCTCAGTCCACTCAATGAAGTAACTTCATCGCCATCAACAGAAGTTCGAACATTCCTTCAGCACCGAACATCTTTTCGAAGCATGTTCCTTGCCAAAAAATTACCATCTGGCAAGTACGAATGTCCATCTTTCAAGTCTGTATCAGATAACAGACTTTCTGAGATCAGATCGCCAAAAAATCTCTGGTACGTGCAACACGCATTCCAGTGTCCTTGTCGGTGGTTAATAACTACTGTCTCGATCTTCAGAACTTCTGCTAGATATATGTTCGCCATCGAGACCTTCGTCATAACATGGCTCGTCCTTGGTGAACAGCTCCTTTGAGAGCATACGTGGTCAGATGCACTAGTGTCAGACCACTAGTCAGCTACCACGCTAAATAACTCAACCTGTGCAACACTAGCAACCAAGTTAAGTAATCAAAATAACCAAGTTTAGCTATACCTGCTATTTCGGTTTGGACTTGGATTTGCATTCACTCATGTAGTGGCCATTCTTGTCACAGTTGAAGCAAGTCACGTGGGACTTGGACTTTTGTTGCTTGAACGAAGGACCGTTCACTTTTAGATTAGTGGAGTCCTTCTTCTTGTGATGAGAAGCCACCTGCTTCCCCTTTAACTCTCTTGTCTGCACCAAGTTGGCCTTAGCCAATTGTTTGGACAGAGAGTCCATCTTCTGTTGAGATTGCATTTCGTCCTCAACGTGGATCTCTTGTAGAAGATCTTCCAAGCTAATGTCCAGCTTCTTTCGATGCATTCTAGCATAAAAGTTGCTCCAACCAGCAGAACGTTTCGAGACTATCCCTCCAACGACAAACTTATCGACGAGGGGCATCTTCTCGTCATCTAACTTCTGGCACAACTTCAGGAATTCCTTTACTTGAGGTAGCATCGCCATCTCGTCTTCGAAGAGCCACTTGTGGTACTTCTCGACGATGAAGATTTTGGATATGTTCTCATCATCTTCATATAGCTTCCACAAAGAATCCCAGATCTCTTTGGCCTTCACCTTCTTAGAATATGACTCTGCCAGAGAGTTTTCCATAGAATTGAGAATTAGCAGTTTACATCTGCTGTTTTCTCTCTTCCATTTGCTCTGCTTGACGATTGCAGCAGCAATAGCATCGGCAGTTCCTCCTTCTGGAATCGTCGGTTCATCCTCAACCAACATATGGTTTACGTCCACGAGTTGAAGATTAAGGGTGACCTTTCTCTTCCAGATTTGGAAATATTCTCCGTCGAATTTCTCTAACTTGTTAAAGCTGGTATCGATGAGAGAAGCATGAGAGTTCTCCATCTACAAGGATCTTGCTTTGAGATTGTTAGTCCCGGGGCTTGATCAAAGATGGTAGACTCGATGTCGAGATCAGAGGTTCAACAAACGTTTACCTTCTGATTATTCTCGAGATCCAAGAGGAACACTATAATATAAATCTGATTATAAAAGCAACAATAATCAGAAAGTAAATCTCACATTCTTTCTCGCAATCGCAGTTGCTGACGGACAGAACTGAGTTCAGAAAATAAATCTCACGTTCTTCCTTGCAGTCGCAGTTGCAGACGGACAGAACTGAGTTACAACTCAGATGAAGGAGAAGAAAGAAGAAAGAAGAAGAGGAAAGGTTCTTGCTGGGGTAATTAAGATCACCGTTGCTCAAAGCAAGATTCGCCCCAACACGATTTGCTTCCAGGAACCAGCAAGTTCACGAAGAACTTCTGGAACGCTCGTAAGTCAATATTTGAGACTTGAACGGGCTTTCTGGACTTTACAGACTCCCTTAACTCTCTTCTCGGTGCATCTTTCAAAGGAGGCCAAGGGGCTCTATTTATATAGTGGAGTTGAGACTCCACCTCTTCTCCTATCCGATGTGGGACTAAAATACCAATACTCAAAAATAGAGTTTGATATTTTAGATCATCCCACAATCGGCATAGAAGTGTGCCAGTCCACGCCTACCCCCCAAACACTCCCGTGCATGCACGAGACATCCTGGAGTCCGTGTCAGAGTCCGAGTCCGCATAACAAAAATCAACTTGCATCCTTGTTGGATTTAATCCTTTTTCCTTCTAGGAAAATACTCCCACATGGCACAAACTTGTGCCCCACTACACCTCATGTGCACACCTCAACACAAGCAATGCATTATATTGAGATACTCACCATTTGGTGTAACCGATGTGGGACTATCCTTTCTAGTCCAAAGGCAAAAACACCAACAATTTATTTTTGCATTTATATTTTTCCTTGGTCAATTCGTTGATCAAATTTTCAAATTTAGACTTATTGCTATCCACGAGATCAATATTATCAAACGATACCTTTCTTATTAAATCTTACTCCTAGTACATTTTTCTAACCTATCGAGCCTGTCCATCTTAGTAGCCCTTAAATTTCGAGGACGAAATTTTCTAAGGTGGGTAGATTTGTAACCCCTCTTCTCAAAATTTTCAAATTATTTATTTGTTTATTTTGAAATAAAATCTCTTTGAACGTATAGACATTATTTTATTATTATTATTGTATTTCAAAAACTAGTTTAAAAATCACGATTTGAAAATAGTATTTAAGTTTTGATAATTGTTCATGAAATCTTAATATTTGAAATACAAATGATATTGGTCATTATTTTTGGGCTTCAAAGGATTAGTTTCGAAAATGGTTTTAAAATCATAAATATTGTAGCAATCAGTCCTTTGATCATATTTGAATCTATACGTATCAATTATGCTTCAAATTAGTTTGATAATATAAAATATTAGTTAAATACTTATGGTGACTAACTAAGAGTTGCCTTAGATATAGTTAAAATATTATTCGATTATCTTTCAATTTATCTCAATAATAAATTGATTTTTGAAATAGTATGGTTGGAGTTACTTGATAATATTAATTGTTGTTTTAAATTAATATAACTATCTAATAAGAGATATGATTAGATTCATTAGGATTTAAAGTTTCTTTTGATTTAAAAACATAGGAAAGGGTTATCCAATCAGGACTCTCAACTCTTATCTTCAACTCCTATTCAAGGAGGCCTTCTCCAAATTTCTCCGAAGCCTTACCATCCTTCTTGCCGTGTCCCCTCTTTCCCTACAACTCTAGCGCAACCAACCACCGCTCGGCCCGTCCACCTCTCTCCAAATCTACTAGTGCCTCACCTCCGCCGAACTGCCGAAGCATTGTCACATAGCAAGAAGCCTCCCTGGCAGCCTCGCCCTCTCCACCACACGCACCTCCAAAATTTCCAGCCATCACCATCCCCACCTCTGTTACACCAAGCCTCTCATTCACCACAACACAGCCAAATATACAAACTGTGCCGAAGTGTCCGTGTCCACAACCACCATTATCGTGTCCAGCCTCGGGTACGACCTCCAACATCCGTGTCCGTGTTAGCATCCGTCCTCTTCTTTACATCAGAATTTTCTCATGTCCGAGCCAGGACACGAATACAGAAACCAAAAGAAGAATGTGTCCAACCTTTAGACACGATTCATATACAAAGAAAATGATACCAAAAATTCGAACCCGCGACCGCCTGACTCCGCCATCTCCACCTGTACCTCAACTTCTCTCCGACGCCAAGACCATGCCCCACCGTCTGTCCTCCGACCACGGCCCTCAGATCTATCCCGATCGGCCTCGACAGATGAACGTCGAGCCGGTGATGCTTCCCCTTTCGCGTGCGCGTGTCTCCCGGTGGAGCCGCTCCAGAACTCGAGAGCCGTCGTCAGAGGCCAACCGCCGCGAGTAGCGCTCGACTCCGTCGTGACCGCGCAGCCCTGTTCGCCAGTCGTTGCTTCTCGGGTCTGGAGCTCGACCCCGACCAAGCGTCGTCTTTGAGCACCACGGCCGGTCTGGAGAGCCACGCCCTGGCCGAAGCCTCATTCTCCGCCCAACAGCGCCGGTCCACCTCACGGCGACCGACTCGACCAAGACGCAAGCGCCACCCAAACCGCAGTGCGCCTCCGACCTCCGTTCGCCGTGCCAAGTGTCGGCCGCGCCAGGTTACCCCGGTAAGCTCCGTCCTTCTCTCACCCTCTCGTTCCCTCTCTCCTTCTTTCGATGGAGAGAACCTCACTCTCCATTCTCTCAGAACCTCACTCTCCATTTTTCTATTGTGTTTTCTCTTTCTCTCTTTGTGCAAGAATCGAGAAAGGGAGGTCTGCTATTATGCACTATTTAATGGTGGTGCCCATACGGAAGAATAGAAAGAAGAGCAGCATGCTAAATTAAGAGGTGGATATTTTGGTTTAAGTCCCTTATATTAAGGTAATTCTTAATGCACTCCTTCTCTTTTCTTTGTATATTATTAAATCCAAATACAAGAATTGTTAATCTAAATGATTAATAATTATTAGAATAATTTTGGCTTAATTTAAAACTAATTTCTTGGGCTTAAATTTGGTGTTTGTAAACAGAGGTGAATCGTTAGATATTTTGTAAGTATATAGGTTTATAATAATAATTATTATTATTCTTAGTATTATTATTAGTTGCCATTATTGCCATTGTTTTTAGCATTAATATTATTTAATGGGCTTAGAAATATATTTTGGGTTATTGGGTTTATGATTCTATGCAAGAAGGATGTTGGGCTTATCTAAATATTCTAAAATGAAGGAACATATATTGGGCATGTATTATTATATTTTATTCTTATGATTATTGTATTATGATATTTATTATCCTTAGTATTATTGTTATATATATATATATATATATATATATATATATATATATATATATATATATATATATATATATATATATATATATATTTCTAAATAAGAATTACTGTTTCCAAAATCAAATTTCCTCTTAGCCTAATTGAACCTTTTTCCAAGCATTAGCTAATTTGTGCATTTTCCTGTCTCTCTGACGGCCGTTGTGGGCCCGATATCTCCATCTCGAAAAACGGGCCAATCTTCGATTTTGGATTCCTTCATGTCAACCCTAGCCAGTTGGATTTTTTCGAATGCAATAGAACTATCGATTTCACCAGCTAAAGACTCCAGGCGAGTACAGTTTATTATCTGCATTTCGATATTGATCTTTACTATATTTCATTGATTGGCCCTTGGTTATGTGATTTTTATACTCTATTATAAATTGTTGAGTCGGAAATGAGAAGTACCAAGGATGTGTGATCCGACCGTAGACAGTGTTTATTTTCATGCAGTAGATCTCGTAGACAGTGCTTATTTTTCTGTAAGTAGACATCGTAGACAGTGCTTATTTTTCTGCAAGTAGACATCGTAGACAGTATTTATTTTTCTGCAAGTAGACATCGTAGCACATTGCTTATTTTTCTGCAAGTAGACATCGTAGACAGTGCTTATTTTTCTGCAAGTAGACATCGTAGACAGTACTTATTTTTCTGCAAGTAGACCTCGTAGACCGTGCGGTGTAGTGTCCCAGACTGATCACATATCAAAGGTACTTCTAACAGTTGGAAAAAGTATTTTGTGTCTATTTATTTGCTATTGGATTTCCATATTTCTTGTTTATTTTCAAAAACATGTAATTGATGTCTAACCTCTGTTGTATAGTCATTTTCTTTATTTGAAATTGCATTCAGTGAATTGTACTTGTTCCATTCCTGACTGGAAACCAATATTTTTCAGGTTAGCCGTGGATTCACTTAGCATTGGGAGTGACGGGTATACTTGCAGACAAAGCCTAGGGACTAGATAGATAGTGGACTTGTAGTCATTCAAATATTTGTGCAAGTTTATATTTTTCTGCAAATGTAAGACTTATGAATATTGTAAGTTAAATTAATTATGTGAATGAGCATTATTTGTGATTTTGATCTTCATGGCCGTGACAGCGTTCTACTGCCGACACTACGGTGTAGGCTGGCTTGGACACGTCTCGTATCCGTTTTAAAAAAAACGGGTGCGGGTCGTGACAGCAGTAGCGGCTGCCGACGTCGACGGAGGGTGGCGCATGCGCGCGGGAAGACACGGAGGCGGTTCGCCGACGAGGTTGGAAGGCCAGGCGCGGAGGAAGAAAGGGGGTTCTCTGCAGTGGTGCAGCGGCGAGGTTCGAGGCGACGGCAAGGGTCGACGGCACTGGCTCGACAGAGGTGAGGCTTTTCCTATTTTTGGTGCTCTTTTCTAGTGATGGGTTCTTTTGTGGGTCGTCTGAATTGGGAGCCGATGATGGGGGTGATGGTGGTAGTGCTTGGTGGTTTTGGGCTTTATGGCCGGACCACTGGCCGGGATTGGGAGGTCGACGACAGGTGGTGGCGTTTGTGAGGTTTGGTGTGGTAGCTTCGGTGAGGACGGTAACGGTGTGGGTAGAGTCGATGTATGGCCATGGTGGCCGAAAGTGTGGTGGTAGTGGTGTTGGTAGGCTGGGTTAGCGGAAGGTTGTCTGGGAGGAGACGATGGCAGTACGGGTGATGGTAGGCCGGAGTTGGCCGGACAGGGGTGTGGAAGTCGATGTCGGTGGTTGGTTGCCCTGGTCGTGTCGGGTATTGATCGGGAGATGAGGTGGTGGCGATGATGGCATGGAGATGGTAGCGAATTTGCGGCAGCGGGAGACGGCTACGAGTTTGGGTCGCCGGCTCGACGAGATGATATTGGACCAGCGCGGGTGGCTGGGGTGATGGCCATTAGAATAGGATTAGCGTTTAGGATTAGAAATTTGGTGTATCGTGCCGGGATTGTCGGCACGGAGGAGGAGCAATGTATATGTATAAATAATGGAATAAGAACGGATGGATACAGACACGATGCACAACACTTCGGTGGAGAAATTTGTGGATGTGAGGAATTTATGGAGGAGTACCTGCCTATTTATAGGATGTAAAAATTCCCAGTTGGATAAAGATTATAATTTATTTAAAACCCAAATAGATAATTTTACTATTAAATTTAAACTAATACATTCATATCTAAATGTAAATCCAAATCCAATTTAAATATAGATAAATAACACATTAAACTATTTAATTTAAATCCATAAATCTAGTCACCATTTAATTTATCATAAATAAATCAAAAATATCTTTTTATTGAATTTATATAATAATTAATTTTCAAAAATTATAATAAATATTTAAGTATTAATTGGAAAAAATTTCATACTACCTTTTATTTAAATAGCATAATAATTTCAAAAATGAGAATAAATATTTTAAATAGTAGTAGGAAATTTCTCTTTAAAATACATTTTTAATAATTTTGATAAACAATTTTGAAAATAAATATTCAAATATTTAAAATACCTTCTTGCTAAATAATTTGTTATAAATAATAAAATAAAATTTAAAAATATACATGAAATAATTTTTTATGTGCTTTACACGAGTAGCATATTCTCATAAATCTAGCTTTCTAATTTACCACTATTAAAATAAGATAGTATTTTATAAATAATTAAAATAATAAGTTTTGCCAATCTCGATGGATACTTTTCACAACTCTAAAAAAATAATTATTATATATAATATTTTGAAACCATCACCGATAATAAAATCAAAAATTATTTTTCTAAAAATATGTACCTCGCACATATTCGCACTCGACGAGTAAATACGAAAAACGCAAATTTTTGCGCGACGTACAATATGACTGTGCGACGTATAAATACAAAAAAAATCAGTACTAAAAATATAGTAAAAATTTAGGGGTTTTACAAGCTTCCAATCCCTTCAAATACAATCTTTTTATTCGCATTATGTGCGATAAAAATCATTTTCCAAAATCGAGAAAAAAAAACTCGAATTTTGGACGTTAGAAACTGTCCCAACGTCCCCTGTTTACGGTCGATTTTCGACCAGAATATCGTAAATTTTAGAAAACTTCTTGAACGCAGTTTTAGACAACTTGACCGATATCAAAACCTATTAATTAGTTTAAGTCATTAATTATTATTTTCTGTTTAAAATTAGTTTGAAGTTGGCAAAAAATCGATTTTCAAAACATTAAAATTTCCCGATACGGGCTCCGTCCCAACAATTAGGCAACTTGGTCATGAACCACTTGCATCGAAGGTGCGTATGGACTTCGTGTACATGTGGGATTTGATAGAGCTTGAATTGGTTGCGTGTGCGTGACGAATTCGATGTGTATCCGTCAAAAATTATCGTATCGACCCTTTGCAAAATCCTAATTACTTTGTGCACGTTCGTCACATCATGACAAAATTTGTGCCACTAGATTCATATCATTTTTCTAAACCTATGAGCCAAATTAGGTCCGATTCTGAGAAGGTCGATCGGAACGTTATTTTGGTGAGCCCTCGATCCGAGTCAACGGACGATTTTGTGCACGGCTTATCGGAATCCAAATTTGGACATGTCGTTGAGTTCGTATTGAGTTCATATCAAAAAATTTAACTCATAGGTATATAATTTTTTGACTTTAAAGACTATATGCTCTGGCACATTTTTTGGTGCAAAGCGGGTCTAACGGCGGATACTGTTTTGGCCCAAAATTATAGTTTTGCCTATGTATCCAGAATTGGACTTATGAGTAGTCAAACTTAAATATTTTTTTTAAGACAAACACATTAGTGATATTTGTTTTAGCATCCGGAGACACTTACAGGAGTTTTACTTTTGTGGCTCATTGAGTGGTTGGATATTGTTAGTTTTGCATACTACCACTAGGCAAGTATACCTTGCCTACTTGTACAGTTTATTTTTGTGCATTTATATACTATTATTTTTTTCAGTCATATTTCATTGCATGCTATTTATGTTCATGGTACTGGTATTTTCTTATTTTACGTGCACGTTCCTTCCTTATTCTCCTTGTGGCATTATTATTTCTTATGAGTGTCATGACGATATTTGCTAGTCCTTAGTCTCTGTTGTATTGAGTTGACTTGACCTATAGCCGAGATCGATTGCTAGACATTGACCTATGTTATCTCTAGATTGGGAGCGTCCAATGGCATTACGATATAGAGACTCCTTATCGACTTGTTATTCCATCTCTAGGACTGGGAGCATCCCATTGCGTTACGGTGTTAGAGACTTGTTATCGACTTGTTATCCCGTCTCTAGGACCGGGAGTGTCCCATGAAATTATGGTAGTAGAGACTTATCTTTTGTCTCGAGATCGGGAGCGTCCCATGGCGTTACGGTATTAAGACGTCTTTATTGATTTCTTACATGTTTTATTTCCTTCTCTTTCCATGCATGATTATTACTGTTATAATAGGCATATTTATATGTATCTTGCTAGTCCCCTGAGGACTTGGTGATCTCTCCAGGTATTAGATGAAGGTATGATTGATGGATGATGGTTGCTACACCAAGACTTCAGGTATATTTAGTTACTGTTATTATCATTTTCTTCCTTATTTATATTTTGTCCTATATTTGACTCATGCGGTTTTATAGCCTAGTATTTTACAAGCTTCATCTTCCTTCTAGCTTGTCCATGATACATGCATTATTGGGGATCCACTCTAATATATTTATCTATTATATAATCAGTTGATTACTATCTGATCAACCGTAGTTTACTTGGTTCGATACAGTTCATTATATTATGTAGATGGATTGAGATATAGTTGACTGGACCCTTTAGATATTATATTTGACCTTATAGACAGCTTATACGTATTCGAGCTAGGCTGGAGTCCTCTTAATACGTTGCTGGCATGTATCCGACCTCCTATTCCAACGTACTTTGGGACATGAGCGTTACATTTTTTGGTGGTCCATGCAGATCGAGTTAGCTATTTTGGTTACATTATTTTACCGAGCGGACCTGCGAGTATGGTTAAACCCTTAGGAATCTCAATCCACAACTGCCTTGAAAATTCTTTTAGAAAATTCTCTTCCGTCCTCGAACTTTGTATTTGCTCTCGACTATCCTTCATTTGCTTCCTCGTACAATTG
>JANAVB010011803.1:190000-263196 GCA_029216955.1 Iris pallida
GGGTAGAAAATAGCAACTTCATGCTGTTTTCCTAACCTAATTTCCAACTTTTTAGAGGTGTCATCAAGTGTGTTATAGTCAGCTGTAAGTGCATCATTTTTGACTAGTGTACAGTGATAGCTCTTCTTCTCTTTGAGTAAATCTTCTTCAAGTTTAGAATTGGTCTTGTCTTTTTCTTCGGATAAACGTGTAGTCTCGTGTAGTTGCAGTTTGACATAAGAAAGCTCACCAGTCTCACTAGGGTTTTCACTATTTCTAGCCTTAGCTACTAAGTCGGTAAGTCTTCCTATTTCACCTTTGTACTCTTTTAGTACCTTCTTAGAGTTTTAGTATTTTCTAAGCAGTTTTTTGTGGTCATCTAAGCGGTCACTAAAAGCTTCACCTAACTGGTCAAAGGTAAAATCATCGTATGTATCAAACAAGGGATTTGAGTTTACCTGATCATATGCCATCAAACATACATTTGCAGCATTGTCTGATTGTTCATCTTCTGAATTGTTGGCTTTGCTTTCATGCCAAATGCTTGTGTTGGCTTATCTTCTGGAAGTAGATTTCTTCAAGTAACTCTTTTCATACTTGTTGCCTTTCCTGGTTGATGATGATGCTATCGGATAGTCCTTCTTGATGTATCCTTTCTTCTTGCAACCGTAGCAGATTGGATCTTCTTCATTGTTGTTGTTGTTGCTATTGTGTTCCTTCGTTCTTTGGTTGAACCTCATGAACTTCTTCACTAGGAGAGCTTGATCCTCAGTGTCGGAATCAATGTCTTCAAAATCTTCTTCGACAGTTCTTTATTGTTGAGATTTGAAGGTGTTGATTTTTTCTTTGGTGCGGCATCTTCAAAGTCTTGCAGTTCTAGATCGTGAGTGAGTAGCTTTCCTATAAGCGTTTCAAGAGACATGGTAGTGAGGTCGTTTCCTTCAATAGTTATCATAGCCTTCGGAATCCAGTTCTTTGTGAGAGCTCACAGCACCTTGCAAATCTTCTCTTATTTATTGTTTTCCTTACCTAGGGGGGACAAAGGATTTACAATATCCAGAAATTTTGTGAACATTTGTGTAACGGACTCGTTCAGATTCATCTTGAACGCCTCATACTCTTGAGTAAGTCTACTGATCTTGGACCCTTTGACTTATGTCGTGCTCTCATGAGTAACTTCGAGAAGTTTCCATACCTCATTAGATGTTGTGCATATAGACACTATGTTGAATTTAGTCCTGTCTAAAGCACAAAGTAAAGCATTAATAGCACGTGCGTCAAGACTGGCTTATTTCTTTTCAGATCAGTATACTTGTCATGTGCTTTTTCAACCAAATTTCCATCAATAAGAACACGTGGAGGCTTTTATAGCATCAACTACAATTGACCATAAGTCAAAAATCTAGAGATTTCAAAAAGAAACTCATACGTGTTTTCCAGTAAGTGTAGTTGGTACCATCAAATAGTGGAGGTTTGTTTGTGGCTTGGCCTTCAGTTGTGAATTTTATAGTTGCCATATGTGATATAGTGATCTATGTAACATCGGTTATATATAAAGAAAATAATAACAATGTTACCTCGCTTTACCTGTATAACCTGGCTCTGATACCAATTGTAGGAACGAAATGTAAAGAGATATACACTAGAGGGGGTGAATAGAGTAGGCAGTGGAATATTAGCTAAAAAATATGTTATCAACAAGATCACAAAATATATATCACAAATATGAGTAAGTAAAAGTAAAGTACAAAGAGCAAACTCAAACACGGCGATGTGCACTGGTCTTCCTCTTGTAAGGACTAATCCAGTCGAAAGAACTCTAGCTCCCAGTTAAAATCTACTATGGAAAAACACAAGTTTTCATCCGAAGTTCTTACAACTTCTACAAATGCGAGCTTTGATCCGAAGCACTCGACCAACTTAAATTATGAAGTGTCTCACTTCTATCAAGCCTCTTGATTATAATCACTATGAACTTCAAGATTGTACCACACTGGCAAATCGACTAGAGGATTATAACGGGCTTGGGATTGGAAATTGAAAGCTTAGTGGGACTTTGGAAGATCGTAGTAAGAAGAGATATGAAAGTGAATTAGTGTGTTGAAATGGTAGAATTTTTCTCTATTTATAGGATTTTCAAAGGGAGAATTCGGGCAGAATTCGGACAGAATTCTATAAGAAAATCTCGACATATAGTTGTTGTATCCGTAACTGCGGAAAGACTGGATTTAAAATCCAACATATATATAGCCGAAATCGGGCCGAATTCGGGACGAATTAGCACCAAATTCTGCTAGTCCAGAATTGGTTTGATTTGGGTTGGCAGCTCAGGTTTTGGACTTTTAAAAGGTCAAGCAGTTATGAGGTAGTTTAGGCTTTTTAAGTAGGCTTGTTTTCAAAATGAAAAGGGTATTTTGAAAACGTTTTTTGGGTAGCCTATTTAAAAGTATGACGTAGTTTACACTGTATTCCTAGACTCAATAAAATACAAAATGCATTGATAATTGAAAATACAGATGCAACGACAAATACAGCTCCAAGTTCTAAAGTCTTGAACGGTAGCAGGCATAGGCTATCACTGTTCATCCAAATAGCCCTTATATCGAGACAGGGTTAGATCAATTATTAAAATCCGGTTCGACCATGACCAATGGGCCAACATCTCTAAGTTTCAATACATATATCTAACATCTCTAATAGTTACCTACTATCTAGGATTACCTTAGCCAATGTACCCTTACCTTTATATTGTCCATATACCCTACATGCTATGGTACACAAAGATACCCATATACCTTATGCCCTTTTACCTGTTACACTCATACTAATTCTAACTCACATAACATATACTCATGAGTATCTCATTCTTGTATCATGTGATACCCACTATACTAACTTTATATACTAGCACTTGCCTATACACTCTTAAACACTAATCCAACATCACTCAACCTTAAAATACCTCAAGACTGGACACAAAGCACTACCTAAACCTGTGTACACTGTGCATTGATTACCCCAATCAGGTTGCACAATCTGTACACACCTCGCCACATACCCTCACACCCAGCTCTATTACCTTGACCCAACACAAAATATTAATCTAGGTACTCTTAGCTAACCCCCAAACCTGATACTAAGCTACACATGATACTCTTGTGCACAGACACCATACGCACACCTCTGAATACCAACACACACTCTCCTACCCCTTGGTACACTCACCTCGACATGCTACATTGATATAATCACCCAAGCCTTCAGAAACTACATATACTATTTCCACTGAAGTCCCCACTTATTGTACATAGACTTTGATAACTAATACATTCAGTCACCCATGCTCTGTGAACCACAGCAGTGAGTAACCCTTGATACAACTGCAACCCGACCATACCCCCACTGGACTATTACATGTCTATGCATACAATCCAAGATCCTGCATAACACACACCCAAACATCACATATACATTTGCTCGAGTTCTGCAGTACTTCTCTGTGCAGGTGCAACTTGCTTTACTATTGTTGCATAATCAATCTATAAAGTAGGAATTTTTCGTGATTCTACTGCTAATGTTGCTGCTGCTTCTAGCATTGCTACTAAGCAAGCTACTGCAGCTACTTTACTAGCGGATTTCTACTGTTGCCCCCTATTTCCTCCCAACTGACACACCTAACTTCCTATATACACAGGTAAAAAGCACTGATAATCTAGTACACAGAATACAACACACACTCGATACTATACTAGAATTTATAGCTAACCCGTTAGGACTTTGTATCCTAAACTGCTACACAGCAGTTCACTGCACATTAGTGTAGATTCCTGCCTGCACATACTCGTAGACACCAAATATTGTTACCAACACATATGCACAGGGACCCTTAATCCTGCAGCAACCAACTGCCTATAACTCCCATATGTTCTAGTTTTGGACACATACCACACAACTAGCTACCTAGCTCAGTGAACCTGCTGATTCTCCTACATAAATTCCTATATGCAGCTATTGCTGCTACTCTATACATCTTGCTGAATTCCCCTGCACACTGACTAACCGATGCATTGTCTACTCCCCCACTCCTAATTAACTGCCCAATAATCCTCACTAACTGTAGTTGTTGAACTGTTGTTATTTGTTGTTTCTAAATGCATTTTTCTGTACTATCCCCTCCCCCTCACAACCCCGTCATGTACTGCACAAAGCTTCAGTTATCCCTCCTACTCACCTGTCCTATTAACAAACATTGTTGTCCTATTGACATATGACCCCTTACACACAATCCCATACACATACACCCTGACATCCCAATCTCTACATGTCTATTACTTATACCTAGCCAACATTAGACACATAGGAACTCTCTCTCTCTCTCTCTCTCTCTCTCTCTCCTCTCTCTCTCTCTTTCTCTCTCTTGACACCTATACTACTGCCATATTATAACACACCCTACATAACAGTTTACCTAAATTAGTCCTTAGCATACAATGCTTGATACCTACCCTCACTTATAATTACAAGGTGGATACATAGGCACACACACTCATCTATGATACATATGCACAATATACATACATATAGGTACACTAATATGATACATATCATACACACACATGGATACACACTCCCAATTCCCAAATTCATATGTAAATATAACACATAGTGTTAGAACACTATTTGAACCATTAGTAGCACATTTACATAAGAATTACCAAAATTAGACAAACGTATCCTATGTATCATGACACAATCTAAAGTATCATAATTAGGACACATGGACCATCACAATTATATATAAAATTGACACATAAGAGACACAATTACAAAACCCCAATTCTAACCATGCGTATCAAGGCACACCATGACACGACCTCTTCGTATCCAATTGTGGATACAAAAACACAAGCACAATCCAAATGCACAACAAAATTCCTTTTGGGAACAAGTGTCAAATGCTTGGTGATCCAAATTCGTAATTAATACAAATTGAGCATAGAAATCAACACTAATCATGGTAAAAACCTAGATCTACCAAATTAAAAGCTTCTAACACCTAGATCTAGCATTAGAGAGTCAATTCTACCTATGGGACGGTTTCTATGGGTCCAATTAGTATTCCAAGCCATAAAATCGGTATAAAATAGAGAATTACCCAACTTGTGTGTCATTTCTTTAGAGACTCTTAATTTGGACACAGGAAAGTTGAATTGAACATGGTCCTCCTTGCTTGGACTTCTCTTCTAGCTTTCTCTTGTTCTACAAGCCTCTAGTTCTCCAATGGAAGAAGAAAGAATGGTTTGGTGGAAAATTGGTGTTGGAATTCTAGATCTAGATCTAGAAATGATGGAGAATGAAAATAAATAGGTGGAGTGAAGCTTGGAGAAGAAGTAAGAAGCTCATGGAAAGAATTGAATTGGAATGTTCCAATAGTGGTCCACATGTCATTTCAACTAACCTAATGGAATATTCTATTCATGACACTACTCTAATTAATTCTAATTAACCAATATTTTAACTAGCACAAATTAATAATATCTATATAATTAGCAACATGCAAAATAACCAAAAAAATCCCTAAGGTGAAAAGTGGTGGTTATATTAACAAAATATTCTTGTAGCAAATAGCTAACCAAGTGTATTACTTGTTGTTCAAATAGTATTATAGTAAATTTATACCATATAAATTGCTTGGAATAATTACTGTAACAAATTAGTAGCATATTAATTGCTTGTAGCAAATTGCTATATATAGAGAGTTACTGTAGCAAATTTAATATTCAATTTTATTGCCAAAGTAAGAGTAATATTAATTTGTATTACTAAAGCAAGTTTACTATTCATTTTATTTATAAAAATATTTGGTTGTTTATTAACAGAACAAATTGTGTCACTAGTCATTCGCACACACTATTTGACAATCTCAATACCTTTAAACAATTTAGGTCAAAAAATAATTTAGTGAGATTGCAAATCAATTTTGGATCTGAAGTTTTTAAAGTTGAGATTGTTTTGGGTACAAGCCGAAAGGGTCCTTCTGTCAACTTGACGTAAATAGTCATAAGTGACACGGTACTTAATCGTCCTTAGTTAATCTCCGCTAGCTGGGATCTGATCCCTACAGGTAACCCAATTTGATCAAAACTTGATAGACTAAAACTTTCAAAAGGCTGATTAGCAAGACCACTTGAATTTTTTTCTAGAATATAAGTCACTCTTTTTAAGTAACTCTTTTTCTTACAAAACTTTAGACAAGAAAATCTTGTAGAATCTCAAATAATCCCACGATAAATTTTTCAAAGTAGAAGTAACATGATTGTGAACGGGTCTTCTAGTACCCTCAGGTCTGTGAGCTATCAACCTGTGGTCAATTTTTTCTTACTATTCTGATGATTAGTGGTTGGACTTTGGAGCTAATGTTCAAGTTTTACTTGATCGCTCTAGTTTTATAACCTATCAAGAATTATGTGGATGAGGTGTAACCTTAGGAGATGGCTCTATGACACATATTGTAGGAAGAGGAAGGATATATCTGAAAATGACACCAAAAAAATTATGCCTCTTCATGATGTGCTTCATGTGTCGTCTATTAGGAGAAACCTAGTTAGTGGATCTTTTCTTGTAGCCTCAAGATACAAGATTTTAAGGGAGGCTAATAAAGTTGTATTCTCCACGAATGAGTTCTTCGTGGGAAAATGTTTTATAAAGGATGGCCTTTTATTTTGAGTACTATGAACAAAATACCAAATCCTTCTTTTGTTGTCTCTAATGTAGAATCTTCCAATGTTTGGCATCGCAGACTATGTCATGTGAATCTAGGATCTCTTAAAAGGATGATGACCTTATATCTTATTTCTAAGACCCCAGTAGATGATAAACACAAATGTGAGATTTGTGTTCAAGCCAAATAAACTATACTACCTTTCAAATCTGTCCAAAGGGATTCCGACCTTCTAGAACTTATTGTAGGATCGATGACATCTATAGAGGAGGGGTGAATAGAGTGTAACGAAAGTAATATCCCCAATAAAAATTAATGCAGGTAAGGGCATAAAGATAAATAATCAATACAATAATGTAAAGTAGTAATTAAATAGTGAGATAGAAGCAATATGAAAACACTGAGAATTTATCCTGGTTTTCCTCTGAGGGGACTAGTCCAGGCTCGAGTACTATTGTTCGATGTTAAATATACTATTTGAAATAGTAGTTACACTGCGTGCTTTACTCCGAAGGACATACCGACTCCTTATAAAGTTGTATTTTTATCCGAAGCCTACGAATAAACTTCAACACTAATTGAATAGCTTTTATATGTCAAGCTTGTACAACTCGAACATTTCTAATCAGAATATACTGGCACTTAGAATAATGGGATTTGTCTTGGAAATTGTGAAGATTGAAAGCTCTTTGTGATGGGAAGGCTTAGAATGAATAGAGAAGGTGAAGAATGAGATGAGTGAGTAAAATTAAAAAAAAAAACTCTTCTCTATTTATAGGTATTTTTTAACCAGAGTTCAGACAGAACTCGGTTAGGTAACGTTCAAATGTTCGAACGTTTGGAATCCAAAAGAATAGGTATTCATTCTGACCAGGAAACATTTTAGGGAGACCGAGTTCAGGGCGAACTCGGACCGAGTTTAGGTACTAGGTTTTTAGAATGTTCTTTGGGTTCAGAATGTCTTTTTGGGTATTGGTTTGGTTTGGTATGAGTGGGTTTTGTTTGAGCAAGGATGTTCATTTAAATGCCAGTGATATCCGACTCACAAAAACCTAGACTCAAGAAAAAATACAGAATAAATTGACAAAATTTTGCTTGACAATAATAGCTGCGGTCTTCTGTAGTCTTCGTACTTTACGTATCAGATTCAAAATTTTAAGTCAATTATCGAAATCAGGTTGATCATGACTACATGGGCCATCAATCTCCTCCATTTTGATAATTTGACAAAACTGCGATTGATACTTAACAAATGTTCATCTGGTACGAAAGTAGCTTGGTACAGTAGCATTGGTACGTTAGCTTGCTCCCCCGTAATAAATGACCAAGTCCTCAGAACATTTGAAATCTAGCAAAAAATATCTCAAACCAAGTTTTTGGAGCAACATGTAGTATTCAATTTCTTCAAGTATAATCAAGAATTCTCCCCTATTTTTCATATAATCAAAATGACATAAAAAATCTAAGTACTCAGCATAGATGAAATCAAAATGATATAGTAATGTCATCTAACTAGAATGTCATACACAGAGTGCTAAAAAGAAACACAGAACGAAACTGTCACAAAATACTAAATGTCACAAAATGCTTTAAAGAAGCATCTATCACTAAGACATGAAAATAAAATGCAGCTATAAAATAGAACACAGTAGTGATACTGTATCACTAGAAGGGTTCTCGGACTCAGCAGAGCGGTCGGGATCATAACGAGCAGCAGCAGGGTCAAAGTAGCGCTGAGCCTCCGGATCATCAATATGATAACCAATCACCGAGGGATCACGAATCATGGGAATGGGACCGCCAGGGTTGTGGGCAAATCTATAGCTAAAATCTTGCATAGTTTTGGTCACGGCCTGGAACTGCAGGGTGGTCCAAAAATCCATAGAACAGAACTAATCCATAACCAAAGCGGAGAAAGACTCAAAGGTTACGCCTGTAGAAGGATGGAAAGGATGGTAACTAGTAGATTGGTCAATAATAGAAGGAGGAGCCTATACAGCTGGAGTAGGAGCTACTCGACGATGCATATGAAGATAAGCATAAGGAGCATCTCGAGGACAGTCATCTAAGATGATATCAAAGTACTAAAGATATACGGTAGATACATCACGTATAGAAGGTTCCACGGTTTCTTGCGACACCATTTCATAGCAGAGATAATCATTTTTGGTAAGCTGAAAGAAATCTCAAAGTAGAGATGATATATTACAGAGAGTTCCAAATAAGTAATTTCATCAGTGGATGTGTTTGTTTTGGAATTGTAACAGAAAATACCATCTGATGCAAATCATAGAAATAGTCATTCATATGTTTCGGTCGAAGGCGACCTTTAGGATGGGGATTTGGTTCACATAACGAGTCACGGAACGAATCTAAAGTCATATGAGTCAGAAATTAAACTTTTGTGATGTCCACAAGTGCTTCCCCATTATTGGAAATATGAAGCATAAAAGCTAGATCCTCAGCATCAGATTCAATTTCTATCCTACCGACTCTAGAATGCTTTGTGACCGTGAGATTGCAATAGAACATACGAATTGGATTCATATAAATAGGATAACTAGATTGTACCAACTCTTCAAAACTTAAGTGTTGAAATACCGATAAATGATCTGGGAACAAGTTAAAATTTATCGGGCTTCTCGGACTGATTGTCCGTTCGATAAAGTCGGCGAACCATTCACTAGAAGCATCTAAAGAGACAAAAATGAATTCATCAAAATTGTCACAATCCGGCAGAGATGAACAAAAAAGTTAGAAAAAACTTTCTCTTGAACATTAGAAGAAGAAGCTTCACCAACTTTTTATTTTCTTTTGGAAACTTGAGAAAACTTTGGTGACATTGAATAAAAAGTAGCAAAAAAGATAGAGATATACGAAAATTGAGCAAGAAATATGGAAGTGAATCACGAAATCATCCTGAATCCAAGTTTCTAGGCTTTGAGAGTCTTGGAGGAAGTAGAATAGGATTTCTAGGGTTTCGGTGGAGGAGATGTTGGTGTAATAAGGAAGAGGATGAATGATGGTAGGGTTTTAAAAGGGGTCCCGAACTGTTTAGCTTCTGTTCTGGAAATAACCTACCCGAGTTCATACCGAGCTCGGTCCGAGCTCGGTTCCTAGGTACCCTGAAGAGAATTAAACAATTTTGATATAATATTTAACATGTATACGAAAAAGTAATTTAAAACATTTGTGTTGAGGAAAAATAATTTATGTTAATTAAACATAATGCAAAAAAAGTATCAAATATTTTGGGTTAGCTATAGGGCCGAATCCCAGCTACCGGTAGTCCGAGGACACTTGGTACCATGTCGCTTAGGTTTTTGCGCCTTGTTGTCAGATTGGCCCTTTCAGCTTATAACCAAAATACTTTTTATGATTTTATGAATTTAGGTCAAGTAATATAGAATTATAAAACTTCAACATCGAAAATTTCTAATTCTCTTCATATAAAGTTAAAGTGATCTTCTGCTAGGGTTTGGTGAAAATGTCAGCTAATTGGTATTGTGTGTTCACATATTCTAGACAAATGTCATATTGTAAAATATGATCTCCAAGGAAATGATGTCTTATCTCTATATGCTTAGTGCGAGAGTGACAAATAGGATTTTTTATGAGATTTATAGAACTAGTGTTATCACAGAAAATAGGAATGTGATTGTAAGATAACTGATGGTCTTCCAAGATTTGCTTCATCCATAAAATCTGGACACAACAACGCCATGCGGCTATATATTCAGCCTCGATTGTTGATAATGCAATAAAGTTTTGCTTTTTAGAAAATCAGGAGACTAAGGATTTCCTAGGAAATGACATGTGCCACTGGTACTTTTATGATCGACCTTGCAACCCGCAAAATCCACGTCTAAATAACATATCAGGTCAAAAGAATCAATTTTTGGATACCATAAACCAGTTGTTAAAGTACCTTTAAGGTATCATAGGATCCGCTTAACGGTGCTCACATGTGATTCCTTAGGACAAGCCTAATATCTTGCATATAGGCATACTAAAATATAATGTCGGGACAACTAGCAGTTAAATAAAGTAAACTATCAATTCTACCTCTGCACTTATGCACTTCAGTTGGTTTACCACTTTCATCCATATCAAGTTTTGTAGATGTTGTCGTAGGAGTTCCGATTGGTTTGACAATGTCCATATGCTATTGCTATTGTAGATATTATCGTAGGAGTTCCGATTGGTTTCATCCATATCAAGCTAATTCCTCATCGAACTTGATCAAGGTATATGTTATTGAGCGGCCGTTCACTAACATATTGTCTAATCAGAACTGGTGCATGATGGTCTGATCAACCAAGTGCACTTTGGTTCGCTTTTGTTTATTATTCTATGTGGATGGAACATAATTAAACTTGGCCTTTAGAATCCCATCCACGACTGCCTTGACAATTCCTTTGAAATTATTCGGTCGCCTTTGAACCACGTATTCGTATTGGATAATATCGTCTTTGAACTCCTTATTGCGTTCGCCTTCACCTATTCTAGAAGGACGAAGGCGTTATACTAGAACTTCCTCCAGCCTTCCTATCGATTCTGACCATTAACACTCAATGTTGCTATATCTTCATCCTAACTACTCGTCCTTTTCTCGGCCCTATCATGACCTACTAATCGCTTAATTTAGGAGTGAATCTAATTCGTTCTCTTAATCGTGCCCGCAACCTACTCTCAAGAAACCATAACCTTAAGGTCTCTAATTTATTTTTTCTTGTTACCATAATATTCATTATTGCATGTTATCTTGTTTTAACCTTAACCCTTACTTATTTTCCTTCTTGCGCTAACCCATGATTATCCTCGCCATTATTGAATTCGCAATTTCCTAATGCATGTTTTGTTGAACGTTGTGAGTGATTGTTCCTCACCAATACCCCCTTGTGCCTTCTCACCCCCTACAAATTCTTAATTTTGAGGACGGAATTCTTTTAAGTTGGGTAGGGTGTAAAATCCCTAAATTTCTACTATATTTTTTAAAAATAAATTTGATACTGATTTTTTTATTTTGTATTATACGTCGCGTAGTTGTATTATACGTCGCGCGCAAAATTTTATTTTTCGTAATTGCTCTACGAGTGCGAATATGTACGAGCGTACATATATTTTCTATTTTATAGTTTCAAAATAATATATAGTAATTACTTTTATTTATTTAAAATTGTGAAAAGCGTCGTGTCGGAATTTTTCAAAATGTTGTTTTATTTTTATTTTTATTTTTATTTTTATTTTAGGTACAAATATAAGTAGTAGTTTAGAAAAGTATTATTTTATGTATATTATTTGTGTGCGAGAGACATAAAACTTATTTCATGTCCACTTGTTTTTTTTGAAGTACAAATTTTAACTGTATTATCTAATATTAAAATGTGTTTCAAAATAGCTAAATATTTATAGTGATTTTTGAAATTAATTATTAATATAAATTAATATAAAAGATAATTTGGATTATGGTTGGTTTGTGTTTAAATCGTCATGGTAATTTACATTAAGATTTGACTTTATGAATTATGAATTTAATGAGTATAAAATAAAGATAATTTTGACTTAATTTAAACGTAGACTTGAATTTATTGAGTTATATTATTTTGATTTAAATTAATAGTGGGATTATCTATTTTGGGTTAAATAAATCCTAATCCTTATCTACCCAGGGGTTCCTCAACCCTATAAAAAGGGGAGCCTTTCTATTGAATTCTCCACAATTGACAACCCAACATTTTCTACCACAAGTTGTGTATCGTGTCTGTGTCCACCTTCCCATCCACTATTCTTTTCTTCTACAGATACATTATTTTTGTACCGTCCGACAAACCCGGACGTCCATCCATGTCGTGTCGGACAATTCCCGACACGACCTAACCCTAAATCCTAAGCCTAGCTCTACCAATAACACCGTAGCCATGCTGCTCGACCCGGCCCCGTCTTCTTCGCCACCTACTCTGCTCCCTCCCATTTCTCAACCACGGCCAAGCCCCTCCGGCCAAACCAGCCCGACTAACACCACCCAATAACACCACCGCAAGCTGCGACCAACCTTATCAAAACCCTTCCCACCAAACCTCCGACTCCCGCCTCACCATCACCGCTTCCAGCACCCTCCAACTTGTCCAGCGCCCCTCGCCATGGACACAACAACACCACCGCCAATGCCACCACAGTGGCGCGGCCACCCGTCGCAGAAAGTACCACCAACCACCTAAATTACAACCACCGGACCTTGCCTCCGACCCTGGCCAACTCCGGCCAACTCCCAGCCCACTATAGCCGCACCACCGTAACAACCACCCAAACCCATCACCACCTATGAAACCGAAAGGGAAAATAAAACCCTAAATCTAAACTCACCAGCGCGTCGTTGTAGCCTCGGTACGACCGTCGTGGTGTATCCAACGCCGCCCGTGTCCGCCGCTGACCCTTCGAGCCGCACCCTCTCGAACCCACCGTCCCCGTTCCACCGTGGCCTCCACTCCGAGCGTCGCCTCGTATAGCCAGCTAGCCGCGCGTCCGCTCCGTCCTACGAGCAGCGCCAGCACCGACTCTTCGTGCTCGAGACTTCTGACAAAATCCCCAGCGCCGTCCTCCACTTCCGACCAAATCCCCGCAAGCACCTTCGCCAAAACCCCCTCTCTCCGTCGGAGCAGCCACCACCTCCCCTCTGTCCTTTTCTCCTCCGCCGGGCCGACCCTCTCCGGCAGCTCCGCCGTGCTCCCCCTCCTTCAGATCAGCCTCCGCCGCCATCTCCCTCTTCCAGTTTCTCTAACCCTCTTCTTTACTCTCCCGCTCTCGTCATCCCTTCTATTCCCCTCTTTTCTAAAAAAAGTAATAACAGTTGTGTAGCAAAATTCTGAAGAAAAGCAACAGCAGCTGTGTAGCAATGAGAAGGAATGGAATGGTATGGTATGTATGAATGTAGACACGTATAATAAATTTTTATTATGCTTACTGTTATTAGTACTATTATTATTAATATTTTGAAAATAGTATACATATTTATTATTACAATTATTACTTCCATTAATTTATGTTTCATTAAGCAATATAAAATATTAATTGTATATACAGATACTTTCTAAGTTATAAGGATATAATAATAATGTTATTATTATTACTTTCATTTTCATTTTGAATATTGTTGTTGTTTTTGTAAAAACTATTTATTTGCTACGATTATTATTTTAAAAAATTTATGGACATATTATTTCTAACCATTTTCGAAGATAGTTTTCACCAAAAATTTCAACAAAATTAGGCTTTTGTCTTAAAAAATAGTTTTCTAGATTTGTAAATATTTATCAATAATCTTTTACTAGTAAAATATAGTTTTCTACCTATAAATACTATTTTACAAACTTATAGGCTTGGCCTAAAAATGGTTTTTATCAAATAAAGTATCTATCTAAAAAAAAATGTTTTCAACCACTAGCATATATTTTACAAGTATTATAAAATATTTCCTATATTTAGCATACTAATTCCTTCGGCTATCCTCATGACTGTTACTTAATTCCATTTTTCCTATTCCTTCGCTAATTCGAGACTACCTTATGTCCACCCTAACTAATTTGACCCTTCTGGACCCAATGGAACCGTCCGTGCCACCATCAGAGGCCACCTTGCATAGTTGTTACACCGAAGTCGTAGTTCATGCGACCTTGATTATTGCAGTACACCAGGCGTCCTACCAGGCAAGACACCTTGCCATTTGTTGTTTATTTATTTTAGCTCATATTTCATGCATTATTCATTATTTTCTTATGCAAAATAAATTGTGATACATGGCATAACCTGTTAGAACTTACTGTTCAGTTATTTTTTCTGTTATGCATTATTATTCTTACACATTAAACCTTGATTTAAGGGAGCACCTTCTGTGTTGCATTCATTTAGCCTTGACACGTCGTATCCCGAAGTTGTGTTTCGCGTGTAGAATACGGACGTACGTGATTGGCTGGCTACCAGTAAGTATAAGCCGTGCGTTAGGATTAACTGCTAATAGAATTGCATGCTAGTTTGACTTAGTAGTTATAGAGGTTTTGTGTTGTGGATACAACATAGTAGACATTGGGTGGGGAGGACAATTTCTTAGCGTATGGGCTTCGATGCACTTTTTTTTGTGACCCAGAAGCTCCGCTAGAGATACGGGGTTGATGACCCATGATTACTGACGACCACTGACGTTCTGCAAAACGTTATGCTCTTATTGATTGGGCCTCTGGTGCCCCAAAGAGGGACCATGCCGATCCTATTTTACCCAGGGCCCATGCGTAGGAAGGATTGTTCTTAACTACATTTTACTTAGAACGGTTAGGCACCTTTATCCGTTAGGTATGAGTACTTTTGGTTTGGGTACTTGTATCTGACCGTGGCCTGGAACAATAACTTGTCACGGATTAGTTTGTCACATCTTGTCCTTGTTTGGTTGTAGGTGTGACTTACTACTCCGATGAGAAGGTATTGAACCTTGTTGGGGTCCGGATACCATATTGGATTCATAGCATGGAAAGATACGTCATCGTGAATTAGTTTACCATCTCCTGTCCTTGTTTGGTTGGGGGAATGGTACGCTAGTTCAACGGTGTGTATTGGACCATGTTATAATTCAATTGACTTATTTATTTGAGCAATTTATATTCAGTCGTATTGGCATGATATTATGTGTCTTGTTACGTCCCTCTGCGGACCTGGTTATCTCGCCAGGTGTGTGCTCTTGTCTTTCGCAGGTATTCTAGCCGAGGTCGTGGTCTTCTCCATTTATTCGAAGATGACGTGTCTTGGATCTATCCTGCTACCTTCGTCATTACTTTTGTATATCATGTACCTCTTTCTTTTATTTTGTTGGTAGTGGATGTGTCTCCACCCAATATATTGTATCAAGACAATTCATTATCATTATATGATATCTTTTACATTTCTTTGGATGAGATTAGTTAGTTGTGGTTTACTGCATTTTTCAGCTTATGTATCCATACGAGGCCTATGTACTTCGTATGAATACAGCTGGCATGTCTACGTTCCTAGTCCTATGTATTTTGGGACTGGGGCGTTACAAAAGGTCAATTCTTCCATCATGCTCATTTCAAATTCACTATACATACACTCAGTAAACTCGTTATAAAGCATCTCATTTGTTGATCCAAATATAATATTATCTACATATATCTACACTAATAACATGTTCTTATCAACAGATTTTATAAAAAGAGTGGAATCAACCTTTCTTTTGAAAAATCGTGTTCAAGTAAGAAGGAACTAAGCAGCTCATACTATGCACGAGGTGCTTGTTTGAGTCCGTAGAGAGTCTTACGAAGCTTGAATACGTGATCTGGTCTTTTAAAATCTTCAAAGCCAGGAGGTTGTTTAACAAAAACTTCTTCTTTTATAAAATAGTTTACAAAATCACTTTTGATATCCATTTGAAAGAGTTTAAAACCATGAAAACTAGCAAAAGCACATAACATTTGAATGGATTCTAGTCTAGCAACTGGAGCATATGTCTTATCGTAGTCAATGCCTTCTTATTGATTATAGCCTTGAGCTACTAGACGTGCTTTGTTGTATGTGACCATACCATTCTCATCTAATTTATTTTGAAAAAAACCCATTTAGTACCAATGACCTGGTGATCACTAGGTCTGGGAACAAGTTACCAAACTTGATTCCGTTCAAATTGGTTAAGTTCCTCTTGTATTGCAGAAATCCAAAATTTATCATCAAAAGCTTCTCTAATATTTTTATGTTCTATCTTAGAAATAAAAGCTACATTAGCAATCTCTAGTATTAGAACGAGTACTTACACCTTTAGATAAATCACCTATTACCAGTTCCTCTAGATGGTTTGGAAAAAACTGTAATCTCTTCGGCAGTCTCTCCAGGTACGTGGTTAGTGTATCTTCGAGCATTTTGCTTGAAGAGATTCTATAATCTTCATTGTCACTATCGTTTTCATGTTGACTGTTCAGCTCGTCGAAAGTAACGTTTATTCATTCTTCAACTACTAGTGATCTTTTGTTGAATACTCTAAATCCTTTGCTCTTTGCAGCATATTCAAGAAATATTCCTTCATCAGTTTTCTCACCGAATTTGTCAAAACTGTCTTTAGTGTTTAAAATAAAGCATTTGCATCCAAACACTTTGAAGTAGCTGATATTAGGAGTTCTATTAAACCATAATTTATAGGGAGTCTTTTTCGAAATTGGTCTAATAAGAACCCTATTTAATACATGGCATGTTGTATAAACAGTTTATGCCCAAAAATATTTTGAAAGATTGTGTTGGTTAAGCATAACTCTGGCTATATCGCCAAGAGTTCTATTCTTCCTTTCTACAAGGCCATTCTATTGAGGAGTTCTGGGGCAAAAGAATTCATGAGATAAACCATTTGAATCACAAAAAATTTTAAAATCATAATTATCAAATTCTCCTCCATGATCACTACGAATACAAGTAATCATTAATTAGTTCTCATTTTGAACATTTTTTACAGAAAGAAACAAACTCAAAAAAGGCCTCATTTTTATTTGCAAGAAAATAAACCCAAGTATATATTGAATAGTCATCAACTATTACAAAGGTATATAACTTACTGCCAAGACTAGCGACTCAACTTGGTCCAAATAAGTCCATATGTAATAAATGAAGAGGTCTAGAGGTACTTACAGCATTTATTTATTTGAAAGATGATCTGGATGTCTTGTTCTTTTCACACTCGGTATAGACTATATCTTTATTGAAAGTAACATCAGGTAAGCCTCTTACCAATTTTGTTTGTGGACAATCTTGCAATAGTGTCCATGTTCGCATGTCCAAGATGCATGTGCCATATCTAGCTTTCGTCTTAAGATGTGTATAGACACTTTTCTGTACTATTAGTATTCTCTGATAGATATAAAACATATATATTGTCCTCTCTTAATCTTCAAAAGTGATTATACTAGAAGTTTTATCATAAATAAAGCATTTATCTTTAACAAAATTAATTTCACAACCGTGATTAGTCAATTGACATTCCACAACCGTGATCAGTCAATTAACTTATACTCAGAAGGTTATGTTTTAATTATGTTACTAAGCAAACGTCTTTGATAATAGGAGAGGAAGAAGTATCTATGTCGCCAATACCAATTATATGTCCTTTTAAGTTATTTCCAAAGGAGACATAGCCTTCTTTATTCATCGATAGTGTTGCAAACAATGTAGTATCACTCGTCATATGTCTACAACAACCACTATCGAGAATCCATTTGCTCCTAGTGAGAGGGGTAGGTCCACCTACAACACAAGTTGAAGATGTAACCTTTGGTACCCACTTTCTTGAGGGTCCGATGTGTTGGTTTTAGGAACCCAAACATATATATATGCATGTCTACTAACTTCCTAATTTTGTACTGATGTGAGACATATCCTCTTACACCACAATAGTGACATATAGTAGATGTGTTTGTGCTAGGTGAAGTTCGAAAATCATGTATATGAGTTTTTGAAATACAGTGAGACTTCTTATGAGGAAACTTATACATGAATGCATGACCTTTAAAAGTTCTAGTGGTGTTGGATGTGCTGTATTTGTGTTTAGTCATGTGATTTGTGTACACTTGAGTCACAGGTTTGACAACATATTTCCCCAGTTTAATCTCTAATATTTTAGAGATATAACAAGCTTCATCATACTTGGCAGTAAGTGCACCTATTCTCTAAGCAACAATATTATACTTCTTCTTTTCTAATTCATAGAGATCCTTGAGTTTTACATTTTCTTGATTTGCTTTCTCAAGCTCCTCAAGAGTGTCATGTAATCTCAATTTTAAAGAAGAAATCTCATCCGTGTTACTTGAAGAAGTTTTATCTCTAATATCTTCTAGTATTAGAGATTGTTTAGTATACTCAGAGTGTACTGCTTTCAGCTCTTTCTTAGCATATTTATACATGTCTATCATCTTCTTTTTATCTTTTAATAAATCACTAAATGCATCGGATAACTCATCAAAAGTAAAATCTTCATATAATGGATTTGTAGTTACATTTGCATCTGTAGCCATGAAGCATAGATTTGCAGTGTTGTGAGGTCTCTTTTCCTCTTCAGAATCACTTGCTTCACTTTCGCACCAAATACTGGTATTAGCATAATTTTTGGTTGAAGTCATTCTCTTGCTTGATTGTTCATATCTGCTTCCCTTCCTTATAACAGGACAGTCTTTCTTGATATAACCTATTTTTTTACACCTGTAGCATATCGGCTCTTTATCATCTTTAGAATGTTTCCTTTTTTTGTTTGATTTTTCATACTTTAGAAACCTTCTGAAGTTTCGAGTCATAAGGGCCATTTGATCATTATCTGAACTGTCATTCTCACTTTTGTCATCGGAAGCCATCTTGTGATGTGCTTTGAATGCGATGGTCTTCTCCTTTGGTGTTGGATCTTCAAATTTCTTTAGGTCCGGCTCATGTGTCATAAGCTTTCCCATAAGTGTCTCAAGAGCCATTGTTATGAGATTGTTCCCTTCAATTATAGTATTTATTTTAGGATTCCAGTTCTTGGTCAATCCACGAAGTACCTTTCATGTTTTTTCATGATTGCTATATTCTTTTCCAAAAGAAGATAAGGGATTAACAATATCTAAGAACCGAGTGAACATGTTAGAAATAGTCCATTAGGCTTCATTCTGAAGGTCTCATATTCTTGTGTGAGTCTTGAGATTTTGGATTCCTTCACCTGCAAATTTCCTCCATTAGTTACCTCAAGAAGTTTTTAAACCTCGTGAGACGTGGCATATGTTGATACTTTATTGAATTCAGTTCTATCTACTGCACAAAATAAAGCATTTATAGCTTTTGCATCAAGGCTTCCTTGTTTCTTTTCATGATAAGTATACTTGTCATGTGGTTTCTCAACCAAGTTCCCATCAACAACGATTCGAACTGGTTTCTTATAACCATCAATAACAATTGACTATAAATTGAAATCAAGTGACTTGAGAGAAAAGCTCATGTGTGTCTTCCAATACGTGTAGTTTGTGCCATCAAATAGGAAAGGCCTGTTTGTAGAATAACCTTCACCCTTACTAGCGTATAATGATGTCATTTCTCTAGAAGTTTTAATCCAACTTAGAGAAATCGTGCTTTGATACCAATTGTGGGATCGATGGCACCTCTAGAGGAGGGTGAATAGAGTGTAGCGAAAGTAATATCTCCAATAAAATTAATGCAAGTAAAGGCAAGTAAAGATAGATAATCAATACAATAAGTAAAGCAGTAATTAAATAGTGAGATAGAAGCAATACACAAATACCGAGATTTTATCCTTGTTTTTCTGAGAGGATTAGTGCAGGCTCGAAGGACACGCCGACTTCTTACAATGTCATATTTTTATCCAAATTCCACGAACAAACTTTAACACTAACTAAATAGATTTTATACACCAATCTTGTACAACTCGAACCCTTATAATTAGAACACTCTGGCACTTAGAAGAATGGAAGATGTTTTAGAAATATGAAGATTGAAAGCTCTTTGTGATAGGAAGGCTTAGAATGAATAGAGAAGATGAAGAATGAGAAGAGTGAGTAAAATGAAAAACTTTTCTCTATTTATAGGTATTTTTGAACTAGAGTTCGGGCAGAACTCGGTTAGATAATGTTTAAATTTTCGAACATTTGGGATGCAAAAGAATAGGTATTCATTCTGACCAGGAGACATTTTAGGAAGACCGAGTTCGGTCCGAGTTCAGGGCAAACTCGTACCGAGTTCGGGTAGGTTTTCAGAATGTTCTTTGGGTTCTGAATATCTTTTTGGGCATTGGTTTGGTTTGGTATGAGTGGATTTTGTTTGAGCAAAGATGTTCATCTAAATGCAGTGATATCCGACTCACAAAAACTTAGAAAGAAAAGAAAAATACAAAATAAATTGATAAAATCTTGCTTGACGATAATAGCAGCGGTCTTCTGTAGTCTTTGTACTTTACGTATCATATTCCAAGTTTAAGTCAATTATCGAAATCATGTTGATCATGACTATATGGGCCAACACGTATCCATAGTGATGTATGTGATTCCAGTAGGGTTTTGACCAGAGGCGGTAGGAAACGCTTTGTAACTTTTATAGATGATCATTCAATTTGTTTTTATACCTATCTTCTCAAAACTAAAGATGATGTTCTAGACAGATTTAAGATCTATAAATCTGAAGCTGAAAACCAGTTAGATAAAAAGATTAAGATTCTTATATCATATCATGGTGGAGAGTACACCTAAAATGAAATGACTAATTTTTTGTGAAAAAACATGGAATAATTCATGAGGTAACTGCTCCATATTCACCACAGTCCAACTGAAAAGAAGAATCGCACTCTGTTATACATGGTAAATGACATGCTTCTTAGCGCAGGAGCTCCCGATAATTTGTGGGGAGAACCATTGTTTTTAGCCTGTTACATCCTTAATAGGATTCCTAGTAAGTCTAAGGGCAAAATCCCCTATGAATTATAGAAATGTAGAACTCCTAGAATCGATTATCTCAAAGTTTGGGGATGCCTAGCTAAAGTAGGAATTCCTGAACCTAAAAAGAGAAAGATTGGACAAAAGATTGTACATGTTGTATTCATAGGATATGTCCTAGACAGCAATACAATAGATTTCTTGTAACTCAAAAGTAAATAAAATCTCTAATAATACAATTATAGAAGCAAGGGATGTTATTTACTTTGAGAATATATTTCCATTTAAGGATAAAATTTTATCACCTTTCTCCAACCCTTCTCTTACTTCATCTACTAGTTCTCATGTTCAAATATCCAGTTCATAATTTGAACATGACCTAGAACCTAGAGGAGTAAAAGAGAAAGGATTAAAAAGAATTTAGTAGAAGGATTATTCACTTTTTTGATAGAGGGTGATCCATCAACTTATGAGGAAGCTATATCATCTCATGATGCTCCATTCTTGAAAAAATCCATTAACAATGAGTAAAACTTCATTATGGAGAATAATATATGGTTTTTAGCACAGCTACCTTTAGGTAGTAAACCCATAGTTCGTAAATGGATATTCAAAAATAAACTTAGAGCCGATGGTACTATAGAAAAATACAAGGCTAGATTAGTAGCCAAAGGTTTTACCCATAAAAAGGGACTGAATTATTTTGACACCTACTCTCTTATAGCTAGGATCACCTCTATAAGGACCCTTCTAGCCTTAGCATCCATTCATGATTTGTTAATCCATTAAATAGGTGTAAAAACAGCATTTCTAAATGAAGATTTAGAGGGAAAAAATATACATGAAGCAACCTGAGGGTTTCATTGCTAAAGGTCAAGAAAAAAGTTTACAGATTAGTAAAATGACTTTATGGCCTAAAACAAGCTCCTAAGCAATGACACAACAAATTTGACAAAGTCATTTTAGATTTTGGTTTCTTGCCTAATGAATATGACAAATATTTGTATTCTAAAAATACAAATAAAGTTGCATCATTTTATGCTTGTATGTAGATGATATCCTTATTCTAGGATCTTTACTAAAATTGATAAATATTACTAATAATTATTTATCTAACCAGTTTGATATGAAAGATCTAGGCGAAGCCAGTTTGATCCTAAGAATAAGTGTCCAAATGCAAAGAGGGCAATACTCTATCTTTAACCACTCGATCAAGAAAATGCTAAGAAAGTTTGAGTATTTTGACAAGAAACCTGTCCTTACTCCTTATGATAGTAGTATTATTCTAAAGAAGAATGAAGGATCACCTATAGAACAACATAGATATTCACAGATGATAGGTTCCTTTATATACATAACGAATAGGACCATACCCAAATATTATATTTGTTATTGGGAGACTAAGTAGATATACTAGTAACCCAAACTAGTCATATTAGACTGTATTGGATAGAGTTTTCAAATATTTTAAGGGTACTATAGATTATAAACTTTACTATACTAGACACCCTGATATCATAGAAGGATACTCATATACAATTGGGTAATTGATCACTCACATGATGTGAAATCTACTACTGAATTTTACTCTTGGAGGAGCTGCTATCTTCTGGGGATCTTATAAACAAAATATTATAGCTACGAGTATAATGGACTATGAAATGATAGCTTTGGAGCATAATGGCTTAGAAACCTTATTATGTATATACCTATTTCTGTTAGTCATGTTTCTGTATTTTCTATAAACTGTGATAATAAATCTGTTATAGATATGGACGTCGTTGCCGCACTCTGTTTGCTTGGGATAATGTAGGAGAAAGAGTCATGCTCGGACCAGAGATGATTACAGAGGCTGCACACAAGGTAAAGATGATCAAAGACAGGCTCAGGATTGCCCAAGATCGTTAGAAGCATTGGGCCGATAGCAGTTGCCGGCCGTTGGAGTTCGAAGTAGGAGACAGTGTATTTGTCAAGATCTCTCTCACCAGAGGAACCATCAGATTTAGAAGAGCTAAGAAGCTTAGTCCTAGATACATCGGCCCATTCGAGGTATTTAGCCGAGTTGGAGAAGTAGCGTATCGGGTGGCATTACCACCTAACCTTGAAGGCGTGCACAACTTCTTTCACGTTTCGTAGCTGAGGCGTTACATTCCAGACCCGAGCCACATTTTGGACCATTCAGAGTTGGAGATTGATCCTAGTCTTACAGTGCCAGAGCATTTACTGGAGATATTAGACTGCAGAGAGAAGAAGCTGAGGAATACTGTGATCCCGCTAGTCAGAGTAGCGTGTCGTCACCACTTTCCAGGCGAGTCTACCTGGGGACGGGAGGCTGACACGAGAGAGAAATACGCTCACCTGTTTTGAGGTATGACTAAACCCTATCTCTACCCTTAAAATTTTGAGGACGAAATTTCCTAAGGATGGAAGCTTGTAAAGCCCAAATTCGAATTTAATTAATTTGGGTATTTATAAGAAATATTGATTTCTATTATTATAATTTTATATTAATATTAGTTATTAATATTATTATTATTATTATTATTGTTATTATTATTATTATTATTATTAGTATTAGTATAATTACTATTAGTCGGTTAAATAAATTATATTTTTAAATTAAAATTATTGTTTGTTGGATTGTGTTTTTGGTTTGGACCCTAACCCAGCCCGATCTTTTTCCCCAAGCCCAAACCCTTTCCTTAAAAAAAATAAAACAAAACCCAAAACTGACCAGTTTCCAACTTTTCCTCACTCTCCTCTACGCGTTCACATCACTCTCCCTTATTTCACTCACAACCACCAACACCCTTTTTCTTCCCCTAACTCTTAAACCACCACCACCATCTTTCATTCTTCCCAAAACTCATAAACTCACCAGCACCCCTCTTCTTTTTTCTCTTTCCAAACCCTTCCCATCCGATCCCCGTAGGCCCCCGCGACCGTCGACGCCAACCCCCAATGTGCGCCTTCCGGCCGTCCCCACGACCACCCCTCGCAACGCCCAGCACCGACCTCGTGCGCCCATCGGCCAACCCACGACCACCTCTGCAGCTGACCCCCTAACCATGCATCCCTTCGCATGACCACGTCCCTCCCAGTGGCCCCTTGTACCGCTGTCCAGACGCATTCCCGAGGCTTCGACCCGGTGACGATGCGTCGATCCGAGTCCGAGGCCACACTTCGAATTCTGTCATCAGATTATTCGGTATAAATTTCTATCCGAGTAGTTCGTCCCTTCCCGTAGTCGTAGTCTGTGATAACCCGGTCTCGACCCCCCTACGGGATTCTATTTTTTATGTTGCTGTGTGGATACTTGGAACAATCCTTGGATTATTGTTTTGATTTCGTACTCGAAACGATTATGGAATCGTTAGTCTGATTCCGGACTTGGGAATTTTGTTCTGTGAGTTGGCTTTGGGCTAGAATTCATGAAGTTGTGTTCTGTGTAATTGCTTGGCTAAAATTTGTAAAGTTGGATTTGTTAGAATTAGTTTTTGTAGTTCTGTTAATATATGTGTGACTCTTTTTATAAAAATGTATATAAATATATATGATTTAAAAGGAAAATTATGTTTTAACTATAATCATAATATTATGACTCATTTAAAATATATATGTATATATTATTATTAATTTTGAAAACCTGGTTGTTACAAAATATACTTTATATATATATATATATATATCTTACATTTTATTGGTTTATTTATGTTGGCGTATTTTTAGTTAATTTGAGGTTTATTGTATCCACTTTGGCGACGACCGAAATGGTCAAATGAGCCTTTAGCGAAATGCAAACTCTACTAGGTATTCATGTATGTTGAGGCGTAAGCTATTAGCAACGTTTGATTGCGTAACCAAGTCTGAGACTCTATGGGCCTATTTGGTTAGGCTTTATAACCCAGTTTTCTGAGTTATAAAGCAAAAAGGAGAAGAAAGAGTGTTTGGACGACTCCACTCATAATGTTACATTTAGGAAAAAAAATTTGAAAGTGAATGTTATAACTTTGCTTTTAAAAAGCAAAGAAAACCTCTTTTCTGAAAGAGGTTTTCCCAAAAAACGAGGCCCCACACCCCCAAAGTCCTTTTTTTTTTTTCTCCTCTTTTTTCTGAACCTCTTCTTTCTTCTTTCCTTAGCAGCTCCACACCTCCGCCCCAACCATCTTCCCCAACTCCCTAGCTGCGAACTCGATCGCCTCGACAGCCACGACCACCTCGAGATCGTAGGCCTCCACCGCTGCCGTGGAGGAGCTCGTGGGCTCCTTCTACTACGCCTCCTCCCGAGGTTCCTCCTCCTCCTCCGCCTAGAAAGTTGTCGTAGCGGTGGCTGTTCCGACTCCTCCGTCGAGGAGGCTCTCGCTCCTCCTTCTCCTCTGCCGTCGAGGAGGCTCTCGCTCCACCTCCTCCTCCGCCGAGGCGTTGCCACCGCTCCCCCTCCCGCGGCGGTCCCCGGCTGCCTCGCACTCGAGGAGGAGGCTTCGGGCGACGGATGAGCGGTAGCGGGCCGCGTCCACGAAGTGGATGTCGTCGTCCCAGACGGTCTCGAGGCGGCAGATGACGGCTAGAGGAGGTTGACCTCGACTCCGGCCTCGACGTCGGTTGTGGGAGTCAAAACCCTAGCTTCATCGTCGACGATCTTGACATAGGACCTATTGTTGAAGTTAAACCTCGACCACGACGTCGGCCGGAAGAGGTTGTCCTTGATTCCCTCCTCGTCGCAGCTGTTGTGTTAGTATCCGACATAAATTTAGTTGGGAACATATTTGATGAACACATAGACAAAATTTTGGGACACATGGACATATTTGTTGGGGACACAAAATGGACACAAGCATAAAAAGATATTTTCTGAAAATATTTTACCAAACAAAATTTTAATTTTTTTTCCAGAAAATTATTTTCAAATAAAAGTAAGCAAACACAAACTTAGAATTTCAATACTTAGAAAACAACTTTATAACTTACTTTCAACACTACAAAAAAAGTGACCTTTTGGGACAACAAAAAAACGTCATAATAAATAGGTTTACTGTCCCAACTACTATTTGGGACGGTCTTTAGGACGGCAATGGGTGGTCTCATTAGGGTGGCGTGGCAAAAAGTTAAATGACGGATATTTGCCGTCCCAAATACTTATAAAGGACTGTTAAACTCCCGTCCCAAAAGGTTTCAAAATTACAAATTCTGCAGGACAGTTTATAAATCTGTCCCAAAAAATACGTCCCAAAAACTTAATCCTCCTCCTATTTGTATATGAAATATACAATTAAATTTTATATAGAACAAAAATCACACAGAACTATTTAATCGCAAATGCATTATAGTAGCTGCAACATTAAGACAAAAAATTTTTATAAAACATTTAAAAGTCATATCCAACTGTTTACAAAATAAAACAAAAGTTTACATCACGTCGAATCTTTCCCCCATAACATAAAATTCATATCCCATTGTTTACAAAATGAAAGTTTACATCACGTCGATAGCCGCATGTGCATGTCAAACGCACCATCTGCAGCCTTCTTTGGAGCAGCCTTCTGTGAAGGAGTTACACGACAGCAGATGGCTGTCCTCGAGAGAATCGCCAATTCAGTGAAAGCCTCCTTATATCTCTTCAGAACAATTTCTAAAGCAACACCATCCACAACAAATGCCAAGTCCTGTGGAAACAAAGAAATAAGGGCAAAGTTCTTCATGGGAGTAAAAGATTCAGCTGAAGTATGACTTGATAGTTTTGAGAGAAACTACAGATGCAAAAGGGTATATTTCTTCTCTCTCTCTCTCTCTCTCTCTCTCTCTCTCTATGTAATATAGTTCAGCTTCTTGCATATTAGAATTAACAGAGATACGAGTTCCTTCTAAAAAAATGTTCATTTACTATTTTTTTCTTGAAATCAAATTTCACATCCCAATCGAGACAGAAGCTTAGTTCATCTATTTGTGTATGTGTTAATATATATTTATATATGTGTACAAAGTTTTGTATGCATCAATGTCTGTAATGTGCGTATGTACCTGTGTAATGGGGTCAGGTTAACATATTTCAGCAGAAGATTGGCCAAAAGTTCTGTCTATCTAACTAGCAATGGACATGTTAATAGTACAATTCTAGATGCTCAAGTATCTTGAGTTTTAATTATATTTAAGTCCACATACAGGTATTAGTAGTAGAAAATTACATTGCAATTGCAATATGAAATTCTAACACACAAGATGCATAAGGATCGTGCTCATCAATAATACAACTCTGAAAAGTCACCTCGGCCATCCAGGCCCCAGCTTCGATCTAATCAGTTTAATTTGTAAAAATGTAATAAAAAGGTCAGATGGATAACTTTGCTCGGATGTTTCTAACAATACGACAAGCATTGAGAATGAGTTCCTCTACATGTTTTGCATAATGCATTCAAATAGTTAATTAAACCATATAAACATAATGAAATAGAATAAATAAAATCCTACTGCATTTATACCCTTGGGAGCTCTCTCAGCCTTATAAGAGTTGATAAAAAATATCAGCTAAAGACAAAATAACAAACTTTATAAAATATCCAGTAGGTTAATCAAGGCAAAGTATAAGGGGGGCTAGAATATATGAATTTTCCATACAAAATTTCCATGCACACATATGTATACCTACTACGGTGTGACTGGAACTTTATGTTCAAATCAATGTGAGCTAAATTTAAAATTCGCAAAGGACAAGAGTTTACATGGTCTAGAAGCAAGTATCTGGAGGTAAAACATTATATCGGAGAAGGTACCATTGTGAAAGATAAAAAACTTCTAAGCTCACAAAAGATAACAGAGGGGCATTAAAAATAATATATCCAACCAGAAGAGTTTATGAGAACCTAGAGATTATAAGTTTAACCTCATAAATGGCTTCCATACACAAAACTGTCCTATAATTTAAATTAAGCAAGATTGATAAACAGTTAGAAGGTACCATTGTGAAAGGTTAAGTTCAAACGCTCAAATTGGAACAGTCAAAGAATGAGATTCTTTGAGAGCAAAAAACATATGGTATCTCTTCCAATACAGAAGTCTGATTACGAGAATCTCTCCGTGTAACATGGACCTGCTGATCCATGAGCATGTTAGAAGTCAAAGGATTAAGATCAGCTATGATTTACATAGATTACTTTGTTACAAATATTTCATTGCCAATATTCAACTTTAAAATATACCAAACGCACTAGACTTACATAATTATGTCATATTATTCTATTTGTAATGGTTTAGGATACATATGTGATCATTAAAACAGGCTTACCAGATGAATAACATCTATGCTGACATCACCAGCTTCAACACCTTCAATTGTTATGAGCAAGACATTCCCAGCAACATCAGTGCTCTTGTTGTTCACGATTTCTTGCCGATTTGAGTATTGAATATAGACAGTTTTGCCACGAACTTTTGTAGGATCAGATGAAGAAGCATAATATGAAACCATTGAGATAGCCTGATTAAGGTCAGACTGTAAGGAAGAGAGTCACCTCATGATGTGCAATTGAACCAAAGCCATAAAGAATAGAATAAAACATCCCTTAGTGTTGTTCGTATACTTTAGATTGTTAGAAGCCATTATATTATCCAAATTTCAAAACCATATCTACATTATATGCTCGACTATCAGAATTATGATGCAGCAAGAATAGAGGTACAAAGCAAATCACAAATAATTAAAAACACAAACTCGAACAACTAAAATCTTGATCAATAATACTTGGGATAAAATATTGATCAATAACACAGCAAAAATAGTTATGATAACTTGAACGAAGATTTAATAATCAATAACTAACATTTTTTATGATGTTTTTGAATGGGTAGGAAATTATGTCTTGCATTTGAAAGGCTCAAGTGGTTCACAGATCTTTTACGAGAGTTTAGAGATGTTTCAGGTGCTGCTTAAAGGAAGTCGAAAAGGAGAAGACAGGAGTTCAGGGAACTCTAATAATGATAATAGATATAAAAATTGTAGAATTGTAGAATTCGATTCAAATTTGTATATCTCTATATTGCAAATATAAAAATTTATTCAAGGAACTCTAATAATGATAATAGATAAATGACAGGTTAATAAGAAATCATAAAACATATCTAAGGAAGTAGATTAACCTTGCTAAGCATTATATATAAGAGAGAAGGTATGTACTAGCGATATTTATTAGGTTACTTCAATGCTAACACTGATGCCAACTGAGTCTCTAAATGGGCCCATGTCTGTACCCCATCATCTGTCACTCTACAACATATAATTTCAATAAATCTGCTAGCATCCCGAAGTCAATAATAATACTAAAGATGGACAAGTTCTGGCATTTTTGAGTAAAGAAGATGACAACAGATACAATAGTCTTATGGTTGCCTCTTACTGAAAGATATACAGGGGATGCATATATACATCCTCCAACTTGGCTTTCATGCTATGTATTTCCCAAGTGACTCCCTTTGTGAAGAAAAACATAGTACCCTAAAATACTAAGCCCCTCCTATTTTCTCCAAGGAAGAGAAGACCCCTTTTATATAAACAAGATATGTGTTTATTTGCTTCTAGATAGATGCTAACTTGATTTTAAGTAGTTCCAGTTTAATAATTAACCAATTAAGTAAAATAACATCGTGCCGTCATTTGTTACATCATGCAAACTAATCTATGAGAGTTTAGTAGACAACATAAACAATCAAATTTTAATAACACAATCAAATTTCAATAGCAAAAACATGCTAAATTCATAACTTACTTGGAGTCGACCAGTTGATAAGAAGTCCTTAAATATTCATGCTTATAAGCTGGCGTAGCATGAACAAACTCTCTAACGTAAGTCTTGATACCAGAAGGATTAAAGCGGGTCTTCCCACGCCATCCTTTTACACACATATAGCCTGCACTTATACTGGTGCAGTTTTATCGCCAAACCAAGTGTACACCACCTTGCAAACATCTAGCATCACTTGCAGAGGCATCAATTTGAAACGGAATGTAGCACTCAGCTGAAGGAGATAACTTATAAACATATGCTCTTTCTGTAGGAATACCATCTCCATACATAGAATATATCTCCATATCAGGTGTATCGGGTAACCTAAACATAGAAATTTTAAACAAAAACTCGAGGGACATACTGACATAGTGAATTAAACAAAAGATTAAGAAGTTATCGCTTTCAAAACAGCAACACTATTATCAATTTCATTTCTTTTCTGGAGCCAATCTCCAGAAGGATCAAGAAATTAAAAAGCGAAAAAGCACGACATAATTGCGCAAAACACCTTGAAGTCCCACATAAAGTTGCAAACTAATTGATATCACCATTTATTATTTATCTTATCTGGAGTCAAATCTCCAAAAGCGTCAAGAAATTCTAAGGAGGAAATCACATTGTAATTACGCAAAACACAAAAGTCAACAACATGTAGTCCCACATAAGATTGCAACATAATTTAAAAAGGACATTTACCAAAACAACAGTAACCTTGATGAAAAAGGGCATTTAGCAACAGATAGTTATCCTCCTTTCACCCTCAGAGTTGTTAGTTTTAAGGTGAGACCGTGAGATTTAAGTATCATGGTCTTAGTGAGGAGAGACTATTAACAACCCGCTTAACAAGAACGTCTTGTAGTCTTTCTTACAAAGTTGGACCTGATGTATTTAGAATCTAAACACCATGTGTGTTTCAGAGAATGCAAAAAATATTTGAGCTAGTTGTTGATTTAGGGCCAAGGATTCCATTGTCAAACAGTGGGAGAAGACTAAGCATTTAAATCTTTATAAGCTTATGACTTGTATGGTGAACCAAGTGTTCAAACTTGACTGCATTGAAGTGGTTCTAATATGCAAATGGAAATATATTATATTTTACCTCTTGCTTACTGCAGGATAGAATAAAATCCTTTATTTAAAATAATGCATTATTGTGGCATGATCTATGATTTTGGGCATTTATTGCAATTTGGAACAACAGGTTTAATGTAGAAAAAAACAAAAAGAAGTATAAATAAACGAAAAATTTATGAATTAATGCAGATGATCCATAACAGAAGAAAACAATACATTAAGTTACCCAACAATTTATACGCTTGATCTCTGATGAAGATATGTCTGCTATATCTTTCCCAAAAGATATAATTCTTCCATAGTTTGCATTTTTTTAAATGATAATCAACTTTCTTTGAATGCACATCCTCGAAAACATGAGAATCATTATTCCTCAGCTTATTAGTACATTCATACCCTTCTTCTGGTGACCAGTCTAGACCTCTCCAAATTGTTTCGCCACCTTTCGGGATCATTGACGTAGTCCAATTTCCATGTAGAAATACATAATCGTAAAAATAAGGTCCATTTTCCAATCTTCGATTACCTAGGAGTAAAAAAGAGAAACAAACATACAGCATAAGATTTTAACCAAAACCAAACCTATAAAATTTATATATATAATGCCACTATATGACCATGAGAAGAAATTTCAATCTTCATACACACAGAAAAAGCAATAAACAAACACCATAAGAGAATTCTACCCAAAACTAAACCTCTAACATTATACCCCAACAATATGACATACTAGCTAAAAGTTTAAACTGCAAAGTTGTATCAATCCGTCAGAAGTAGCCTATGCACATACAGGTTTAACATAAAGTTTCAATCATCCAACATTCTAAATATAGCATAGGATTCTAACAAAAAGCAAACGTATAAAATTTACACCCTAATATAATGGCACTAGATGACCATGACAAGAAATTGCAATCTTCACACACCGATAAAAAGTAATAAAGAAACGTGTAGAAAAGGGAGAAAGGAACAACTCCCATACGATAATCAAAAAGTTCATAAACATAGAAGAACAATACACCACAAGAGAATTCTACCCAAAACTAAACCTTTAACACTATACCCTAATAATATGACATATTAGCTAAAAGTTCAAACTGCAAAGTTATATCAATCTGTTTAGAAGTAGCCTATACAAATACAGGTTTAACATAAAGTTTCAATCATCCAACATTCAAAATATACAGTCCAACTATTTTCCAACCATCTGCTGATCTAAATGTTATGTTAGCTGGGATCCCCTTGATCCCACCCTTTCTCTCAAAAAAATTCCCAAGCATCTGCACGTAATATTTTACACACACATACACACACACACAGAGAGAGAGAGAGAGAGAGTGGATCCTAGATGGCTAAAAACTGAAACAAGGTAGATATGTAGAAAAATAAAAGGGATAGAAGAGAACAGCTGCTTGCCTCAAGTTTTACACAAGTATTACACCAGTGACCTAGTCTAAGTCCAGTGGCCATTGCCTCATCAAATATAAAGAGAAACAAAAAAATACATTTGAAAGCAAAACGAGATTAATTTAATAGTAACTTAATTTCATAGGCATAAGGAAGAGACTCCAATAAAGAAAGCATCATATAGTATCATTAAAAAGTTTGATCTTCCCGAACTCTAGAAAAATGAACACTTTTAATAACACGACATCTACCTAGTGCTAACTGGTTGAACCAATTTGACCGGACCCAGTGTCTTGGCCGAGTCAACCACCGGTCCGATTTTTAAAACATTGGTCTAAACGCAGTCTCATCATGAACCAAACTGAACCTGATTTAATCTTAGGAGGATTTTTTTTTGTCAGGAGGCAAGCATTCTGTTAGAAAAAAATGAACATACTATTATTTGGCTAAACCATCTTGAGGCCAAAAAATAATTTTAAAACTAATCATGATTATTATTTGGAAAAAATTTCTAACTGTTCTGAGACTGTCTTTATACCGTGTAACTTTGTAGGAGTATCGCAACCATAAATACAATAATGTCTCTCTCACACATCATATAATGCACAATATATCAATAACATAAATAAACAATCTAGAAAAAAATAGTCCTAAGAGATGTAACTTGAAAATAACAAAACATACCATGATGAAATCCATAAAATGTACTTGTTCCGCCAACTGCAGTACTAATCTACCCCGTAACAAAAAACATAAACTTCAGAATTTTGATTACAAAGATATAAAGGTGAAAGAACCTCATAAATTTTATAAATAGCATTCCATAAAAATATAAATTAATTTAAGCACGACTCAGTTCCATATAAAAAAGCAAATAAACGAGAAAAGGGATTGAACCAGGGAAATGCTAGAATTTTTTTTTAGTAAGTCTCGTTATCAGGTAGGATTGTCTGTGATGGATGGTTTGATAGCTCGGACTAAGATAAGTACTTTAGAATTTCATCACTAAAGATAGAAGAGGAGTTGTGTGCATGATGCATCTACCTGTAAATATTCAACAACAACATTCCTGCAATATGACATGCATGAATCATGCCTATAGGTGGATTCATTCCGTTACTTTCAATTTCCACCAAAAAAAATTCTATGAAACCCTAAAATTGTTATACCTTCTTCTTCCTTCTCGTCTTCATCATCATCCCTTTCGATTCCACTGTCGGCGTCCTTGTCAGTCCCTTCTCCTTCCATTTCCTCCTTGTATATATCTGCAAAATTTGCAAAAACGTTGCAAAAATGCCCAAAATTAAAGCAAATAAGATTACTAAACCAAAATTAAGTACTCACCTTCGTCGTTAGATACCACGACTCTCACCCATGTCACGGAGAAGAGAACGAACACGGGAACCCTAGCCCCAACCCTAAATTAATGGATGAATCGAAACCCTAGATTCGACTACAACAAAGGAAGTGTGAAAAAGGAAGCCCTAACTCTCGATCTCGAAGAGGTGAGCAGATCGAACTTCATCCCCTTCTTCTTCAACTCCTGGGCACACTTTAGGAGGAGGAGGGAGTCCTCTCTCTCCCTACAGAGGAGAGCTGGACCTCGCCGTTGGACTTGCAAGAGTGAATGACCCACATGAGGGAGAGGGAGAGGGAGGCGGAAGTAAGGCAGGGGATTCGGGAACCGCGGCAGGAGGCGGCAGAGGAGGAGGTGGGGAGGGGGAGGAGGAGAGAGAGAGGGAGGAGGAAAGAGGTGTAACCTGATGATAGGGTTACATCGGCTGTTCCAGCGCGGGAGTGGCGGTTCCAGTACGGGTGCGACGACAGAGATGTTGTGTAAGGAGAACAAAAGTGTAGAAGAAAATATAAAGTTTTGGGAGTAGAACTTTTTGGAAAAGGTTTCAGCGAGATTTTTTTGGGGAGGAAGGGAGGTGTTCGCGGGTTTTGGCAAAAAACTAAAGCAAATTTTTTTAATGATGGAGCCAAATTTTTAACATAGATACTAAGAGCTTGGCCCAATAGCTAAGTTCAATTTAAGTGGGTTAAATTTAATAGTCCAATGATCTAATTAAATACATACAAATGCACCATCCAATAAATACAACCAACAAATAATTAAATAATAAATTAACTATAATATTTGTATTATAATTTATGCCAAGTAAAATACTAAACTAAAATCTAAATATTGACTTATAATCCAATAGTTAATCCTAAATTCAAAATTTGACCAAACAATTACCCGGGTGTTTTTTCATTTCCCGCCAAACTATTTGGGACAGGCTAAAATTCTATTTGGGACGGACATAAAGTTCAGTCCAAAATAAGTAAATATTATCAGGGTCGAAAAACAATGCGTCCTAAATGATATTACTTTGTGTCCCAAATAATATTATTTAGGACTCATAAAAATTGTGTATCAAATAATGTCGTCCCAAAAGGTCACTTTTTTTGTAGTGCAAAAAATTATTTTCAGAAAAAAAATCAGAAAACATATCCAAACGGACCCTATATGTCCCTACCTTGTGACTTCATATTATTTTAGATTTTGTAGAACTTGTTACTTGGCATTGTATTTTAGGTGCAGAGCACTTGTACCTTCTGACTGCACCACTTCCCGGCTTTTAGAAGATCGCCCGTAACGTAGATTAGGGTTTTTATTATTCTTTATTTATTTTTCATAAATATGTTGTAAGGGCATAAGCCAATTTTTTTCTTTCTTTCTCTAAGCCCTGTATTGTGTAGCTTAGGAGTAGCGTAGCTCATTTTCTTTTTTTATGTTAATAATATCGTACGCTAGTTATCTATAAATGAAACCAAAAATGTTATTTTCTAAAAAGAAAAATAAAGTCTTTCTTACATAAATTAGAATGTCTTAAATTCAAGTTTTATATAGCAACAACTTCACGTTTTAATCATAAAAAGGAAAACATAGTTTTATATATATATATATAAAATATATATATATATATATATATATATATATATATATATATATATATATATATATATATATATATATATATATATATATATACAGTATAAAACAGAAACTTTCCAAATAAATTGAGATGTCTATTTTTTCCAAATAAATACAAACAGACACTTTTATACAAATTGACTAGGACCAATATTAGAGAATGTAACTAGAACACCTAGAAATGGTTAAATTGGAACTGAGATGTCCTTTTAATAAAATGTAGGGTTTCGAGGACTAGACTGAGATCCTCCTTCCCTCTATCTTCCTTTTACAAAACTTAAAGTAAGTACACTGCTGGATTCTGATATTTTTCTTATTGCATATTGACACATTGCACCACGAAGTTCTTCTCTATGAACTCAAATATTAACTCGGGGTATTAGGGAGTAGTGTAGCACTTGTGACCAAACTTCCCTTAGAATTATTGTAGATAGTTGAAGCCATACTTGCACGTGTGTCGAAGCTAGATCGTATGCTAGAATACAAATTGAATCTATTAGCCGGTCATAAGTGTCTACCTATTCAAATCATAATTATTTTATTGCATCAAATATTTCAATTGTTTCCTTGCATCAAAATATTTCAATTGTTTCCTTGCATCAAAATATTTCAATTATTTCAAATATGTATTTTTCAACTATTGCTTAAAATGCTAGAGTTTAGGATTGTGTACTTGTTCAATCCTGATTGGAAACCCTATTTTTCACCATAGGCGAGTTTGAAGATGAAAAGCTATTCTTCAATAGCTACTATGACCCCAACTTGTATCCTGAGGAACCACTGGAACCCACCTTGGAGAACACCGCCCCGGAGGCACTGAATCAACTACCTAGTTAGCCTAGAGTTATTCCATCTTTATTTGCTTTAGTTTACCCTTTTTTGAATTTGTATTGAAGTTGTGACTTTATCACAACTTAAGTTGTTTCAGAATTTCACTTGTAGCTTCAACTAAGACTTGTGTGTTTAATGATTGAATAAAAATGTTTTTTATTTTCGCAAATTAGATGTTGTGACTATGAGTTTCACTATTAATCAGACAGCTTACTACCGTCGTCTCACCACGGTGTAGGCTGGGCATGATCCGACTTGACCCAAACATCTTGGGATCGGGTTGGGACAGATAGACCATTGTAGTATGGGTACTGACTATATACCCGACCGAATACATGCTACGATATGAGTAGTGAATTTTACTTGACCGACTGATTGTCCTGCATTCTGACTTAACTACTTGTACATTTGTTGATACTTTCTGATTCTGCACATAGTGTGTTATCCAGATCTTGTGCACTGTGGTGCTACTTGTACACAGGGGTGCTATATGTTTTCTGATACATTCATAATATTATAGTACACTCAAGATTTATTACATAGATGTCGTGGTAGTTGTGGCATGGATAGGGTGTTTGTTGGTTATTATACTATGCTCGATATGAATCTAGATCAGGACCATGGGAACTAATATGGATTTATACTTACCTTACACGTACTAAGGTGTGACATCTAGGAGGACAATCATTTGACTACGACACGAGATTCTATGTAGTTGTAGGATTAATTAGGTAACTACGGTTTGTAGAAGCATTATGTGGGAACGAGACCCCGAGATCGTGCATGCTGGTCACCACGGATACTGTATATCATCCTTACTACTGGAGTGTAGTATCTAACTACTATTATATGCCAAGCTAGTATCTCCCTATAAGAGAACTGGAACTGTTACTAATATATTTACTGTAGTGGCCTTATGAGAGACTGGTGCATTATCGCTTGCTCTCTCTCCCTCTCTCTCTCTAATATATATATATATATATATATATATATATATATATATATATATATATATATATATATATATATATATTTACGCTTACTTGTAAAGGCTTCGGCATTTTGCGCCTTGTTATGAATAAAGATAGAGTTCTTTGAAATATATATATATATATATATATATATATATATATATATATATATATATATTTCAAAGAACTCTATCCGCTGTATTCATAACAAGGCACAAAATGCCGAAGCCTTTACAAGTAAGCAAAAAATAAAACCAAAAAAGAACAAGAAGGCATCCTCCTACTCCTTGGACAGCCCGTCAGGAGAAGATGGACTGCCAGAAGACCTTTTGACCGTGATTGCAGTGTCTGCTGACTTTGTGAGTCTATCGGAGGGCCTCCCGAATAAGTTGATTGGATGAATATTGATGGCCCTCGTATCTGAATTTGTTACGGTTCTTCCATATGACCTACGTGATGGCGGATGCAACGATCTGGTGGCCGTGAGAGGCATTACTCCAAATGGCTAGGAGATCGTTGAAGCTCCCATCGACCTGGACTTGTCTGCAACTGTGAGAGAGACCGGTCCAAACCCTTGTAGACAAGTCTCCGAAAAACAAAATATGGTCAACCGTTTCAGATTGTCTCGCAGTACAGCAGTGACACGCCGATGCTAAATTGAAATCAATGGTATTGAGAGCGTCATCAGTGGGGAGCTTTTTGTGATACGCTCTCCACATCAGAAATAACCATTTTTAGGAATGCAAGATTGCCAGAAAGATTCGATGATGGAAGAAAGTACACCAATGCCCCGCACAACCCTTTTGGCCGATGCAACTGAGGAAGATCCGTTGGAAGAAATAGACTATTACAGGACATTAGGTTCCGTTCTGATATTCAGTCCAGTGTCGGTAAGCATAGTTGCGGCCTCTCCTCCGCTCCAATTTTGAACCCTATCCCAGTTCCAGTCGCCCGAGTTATCCCAAATATCTCCGATCGTATTGTAGGTCGAGGCAGCTGGTAACTGGGGAAGGAGATCATTCCCAGACCAGCGTTTAAAGAATAACGATGATTCGCCTGAGCCCAACTGAAGACGGATCAGAGGCTCCGCGAGGCTCCGACCATGAAGGATTCGCTGCTAGGACGCGGAGGATATGCAGTTGTACTCCGCGACGGATGGATGGATGTGCTTGAAATATCTGGCTTTCATGAACCTCGCCCATAGACTTCTGCTCACTCGAAGCTTACACACACACACATACCCCATTACATATATATATATATATATATATATATATATATATATATATATATATATAATAATAATAATAATAATAATAATAATAATAATAATAATGCCCCAGTCCTAATATACGTAGGATTAGGAATACGTGTATGTCAACTGTATGTATACGCATGCTACTCCAATATATGGAACCTACAAATACACACATAAGCTGTATTATATGAACTCTAGCTCATATTAATATTCCATGGTCACACACAACATCTATATCTCATCCACAATGCCAAATAAAAGAAATAACTAATCAAATGTCTCAAATGAAATATAAAATGAAATATCTGTCGGGCGAAGACAAATCTACTACCAAGTGATTGAATGAAATCATATGAAAGAACGAGATAAAGAAACTACATAAGTCCATCAACTAAAAAGGAAATCAAATAGACTCCGAGGGTGAGACCTCCTTGCCTGTGAAGGAAGAGTCTAGTTCGGAACCATACTCCTCAGGATACTGTCCGTTGTCTATACTTGGAGAGATCACTAGGTCTTCATAGGAACGTAAAAAGATACATAATATCATGCTATATAAACTGTCGTAATAGTTAAATAAATATGCAAAGACTATCCGAGACAACAAATATGAAAACGGGTATCCTAACCGTCTAACGTGCAATTTGAGGATAACTTTCACACGCATGGGTGGGATTTAGGCTATGTGTACATATACTGTCATCCAGTCATCTGTATCCGACCGTAACGTAGGGTATCTGCAATTTGTATATCGCCATAGTTCCATCCGGAGACTATGGTTTACTTGTTTGGCTTCCCATACGCACTAGTGATTGTTCTTCCCCAAGATTTTTGTACTAAGTCATGTCCATAACCTGTTCAGATTGGTAACTGCTTGAGTCTCTATATCCTAATCATAGCAGTTATGATCATCTATCCATCATACGGCTTCTTACATATTGATGGCTAGTCAAATATGCAAGCCGTGCCCCTAGCAAAATGTCTCAAAATATGTAACGTGAGTGTCATGGCCAAAGGCGGTATAAGAATACCCCACAATCATAAGGTAGTCTGCTAAAACTAAGTCAACATACATACAATAAAAGAAAACAACGAAAAATGACTAATATAGTCGCTTGCACCCAAGTATGACTTGGGCGCATAGTTTATAACATATAAAACAAAACCAATATGAAACAAAATAAATAAATGTTAAAAATAAATAATATGAATAGTAAATATAGCAAGGTATACTTGTCTGGTAGTTGTTGGGTGTTTTGACAACGTCCAGTAGATGAAATCAACAAGTCACGAGAAGCTACAAGAATAGAACTTCCGCAAATATTTTCGGATGCTGAAACAAACATCACCAACATTTTTGGAATAAAAAAATGTCTAAAATCGACTACCCATAAACCCAATTCTGGACACAGGGGCAAAACGATAATTTTGGGTCAAAATAATGTCCGTCATTGCACTCGCTTTACACTGAAATACGTGCCAACCCCTATGGTCTCTAAAGTCGTCAAACTATATACCTACGGGTTTGGTTTGACAATACGAACTCAACAGTATGTGCAATTTTAGATTCCGATGAACTGTGAACAATTTTGCCCGTTGGATCGGGTCGTGGGCCCGCCAAAATAACGTCCTGGTTGACCTTCTCAGAGTCGGACCAAACATGGCTCACAGGACCAAAAAATGACATGAGTCCAGTGGCACAAGTTTTGTCTCAAGATGACGAATGTGTATGAAGTTGTAGGCTAGTTTGCAAAGAGGTCGATACGGGGCATCACGATTGATACACCTCAATTTCGTCGCACACACACAACAAAATCGTGTTCTGCTGAATCCCACACATCGATAATATCCATACGCATCTTTTTATGCTTTTGGGTTGTGATCACGTCGCCCGATTTTTGGGGCGAACATCGTATCAGTATAATTTTTCTGAAATCTATAGTTTAAAAACTCATTTTTTCTAAATTTTTGGAAACTGATTTCTCTGTACACAGTTAATGAAATTTTAAACAACAAAATTGGTTCTGAAGTCCTATAGGTTGTCTACAAGATTGTTTAACTAGATTCCGGGTTTCTTCACTGGATTGACCAATTTTTGCCTTCCAAAATGGGGTTTTTTAACTACTTTTTCTTCACAAAAGAAAGCAATTTTTTTAATCGACTTTTGAGTCAATTTTTTAGGAAAATTTCTCGATTATAATAATGCAGTTCGAAGCTGGTTATGTTGTTTCAAATAACAAACAAATGGTTTGGAATTTCATCGTAAGAAGGAGGAGAATCGTACCTACGAAGTCGCGGAAAACAGGTTGCTCCTGTTGGTGCTATTGTTGTGGGCGGGTGCGATGGCTGGCAGCAGCTCCTGTGGCGGCACAGGATGGTCAGGATGGGTCGTGGGTGATAGACGAACAGGTTGGAGCACTTTGAGGAGGATTCGTTGTTCGTTTGGAGGTGCCAATGCTGAAATTCCTGCTTGGTTTATATATCCATTTTTTTCTTCGGTTACCAATAGATATAGGTTTAGATTTAATATTTGTTTTGATTGGGTGTTTGATTATATCATTGAAGAATCTGATTAGGATTGAGTATGATCAAATTTGAATATATTTGGTTTCAAATTGATGACTAATCGATGATATCAATGCCAGCAATATACCACGGTATACCGATAAAACACACAACAAGTTCTAGTGTTCATAATAGTATTGTATACCTTTGGTATTTCAGATTGATACAACAACCAAAATTCTAAAACTTGTTTCGGCCATAAAAACTTTATTTTAAATCGAAATTTGACGTTTCAAAGGTCAAAATCATATAAAATTAAATTTCCCACATCATGAAGCATTAGTTTTCACAAATTTTTAGATTAGAAGTTGATTACAAAAGAGATACCCAAAATACTATCGAAAAACTTGGTTCTACTCCAAACCACCAATCAAAAATCAAAAATTTCATGAAACCAATTTAAAGATACTAATTTTCACCAAAAATATGCATAGATCATGGTTGTTTACACTTTTTTGGTATACATATTTAAAGAAAAACAAAATACAAAAAAAACATGGTTGTTTACACTTTGAGCAAGGTGTACTTGCCTAGATCTCAAGCAACGAAGCCTAAGCTTCTACTACTACTCCTCCTAGGGGGTTAGAAACCACACCCAATACCTCAAGGTCAGGTCCAAGCTCAGCCCAACGGGAGGAGAGAGAAATGAAGAGAAAAGTGAATAAAAGGAAAAATAGTAAGAGTAAGGGAGAGAGAGCACTACCAAAATATGGTAAAATTGTGACGAATTTAGCGACTCCATGAGAGGACGTTGCTAATTTTTAGGAATTTAGCGACGTGGCAATGTGACGTCGCTATTTGTCGCTGGTGGCGACTACTAGGGACGAATAACGACATTAATTTATTAAATGGAAATCTGCGTCACAATTTCGTCGCTACACGTCGCTAATTATTTTAATATAGCGACGCGTAGCGACGACTATTATAGTACGTCGTCGTATATTAATAATCAGCGACGTTTAGCGACGTCGAATGTAGACGTCGCTAAATATTTCATATAGGGTGCAGGAGGGTTTCTTTTCTATTATTCTCCGGCCAAAAAATTTTTTCCCCCAAATTTCCCGCTCTTCCTCCTCCGGCGCTCGCACCCTCCTCCGGCCTCCTCCTCCTCGTACCCTCCTTCGGCCTTCTCCTCATGTAGCCCCCCTCTCTTTCTCCCTCTCTCTCTCTCTCTAGGGCACTGCTCTATGTTTGTGTTTGTGTTTGTGTTTGGGACTATTTTGGGTACCCTCCCTCTCTCCTCCTCCTCGTACCCTCCTCGGGTAGTCCCCCTTCTCCTCCGGTAGCTCTTTATCAGGTTTTCCCCCAATTTATGGCCTCTTTTCTTCTCCTATTTGTTGTATCAGTTTGTTGAGTATTGGCTTTCTATATATTTGGATTCCTTTTTGTATTCTCTAAGATCTTCATGTTGATTGTTCAGTCCATGAACCAGTTAGCCTTTGATTTATACCTTATTATACGATCTGAGAATCACTTAGGAAGGAAGGGATAGTTGGCTAATTGAGTTTCAGTCTTTGGTTTTAAGGACATGCTAAATTTTTGTCATTCAATGGTAGAGTCAAATTGGCATGATTCAATTGATGCTCTGCTCCTGACAGGAATGAGGAGTGAACCAATCCTCCCTGTTTAACTATGTTGAGTGTATCACTATTGAACTTTCCAAATTGGAGTCCTCCTAAATCCAACAAACCTTGCCTATTACATGATTGTCAGATTTTGCTTATTTATGACTGTGGTAGTGAGTGTTGTTTGAATAAAAGTTTGATAGTCCTATTAGCTCAACAGTCTACTGTAACCTGGGATTGACTTGCTTTTGTGTAGATGTTGCATCCTGAACAGAACACTGTTGGCATGTTAGTTTAGCCTTAGCAGTATCAAGTTTCCTAATCCTGTGAATGAGTTTTCTCCTAAGTATTCTCGACAGTTGAGTATGATTTAGCTCACTGACATTACTAAAATATGGAATAATTAGTGTAGGGTATGTTGGTCAGGTTTTGGCATAGTTGGGATATGATAGTATGCATGTTACAATTAACAAGGAATGCTGTTGACACCAAATATTGCACGACTGGTTACTTGAGTAACCTGGAATGTTTTACCTACTGAAACAAATGGTTTGGGCAAGGGTGTGTATAGATTTGTCATCAGATGGTATGGGATTTGGCCTGCCAAGTTCTGAACAGCAGTCCAAGCTGTCTGCTTAGTTGAAAGTCTTAATTAGACTTACTGTTCAGTACCATTCGACTGAATTAAGTTGACCTGGATACCATATTTTAAATCCTAAATCTAAGTCTGCCTGTTGTTCAATTCATGATAGGTTATCTTGTTAACAGAAAATGCCTTCCTTTTTAAAATGTGTGAAACTCAGAGGTGGGATAAATCTAGTACAAATTGGGGACTGCCATGTTCAGGTAGTTGGTACCAGTGTTTAAGACTAGTTTAATTTGTATAATTTCTGTTAAAGACAGATAGGTAGGTCCTGTATGAGAGAATGGACACATAGGTATGATGGCTTGGCTAGTTCATGATACCTACGGGAAATTTGTCTATTGATATGGACTTAGATAAATTCTTATTGGAAAATGACATTGGAATAAGGATTAACCTGAGAATAGGCTTAATTGAATAGTGATATCAGTTAGCAACTGTTTTCTGAGTTTGAATGTCATGCATTTTGGGGAAATGGTGAGATACACCAAGTCAGAGCTTGGAAAATCTTGAGTGCTGACTAGTCCAATTTAGGAAGAACCTGTTATGCAAATTGTAGGAAGGCTTTCAATGACTCAATTAGAGATTTACCTGTTACGACCCGCACCCGCTTTTTGGACGCGAGCTCGTGAGCAAGCCAGCTACGCATCAAACGGACTCCAGTCTGACTCGAATACGTAAACGCTGTCACGGCTAGGGTATACTGCCAAATCATGGCAAACAAATCTATATCTCAATCCATAATAAGGTGATAAACATGAATGAACACTATGGGTCGTGGTTTGCAGCCCACTAGCATAAATGTCCGATAAGACTCTAGAAGAAAATAACAAGAGTCTACAACTGAAACAAGAAACAGGATATCTCATGATAAGTAATGAAAAGCACGAGCGAATAATAAACACAATGGCGATACCTGAATCCCACATGCGTATCTTTGTCTCCGTAATACCCATAAGAATCGCAAATCCTCCGCCATCCAGAACTACTAGCTAACTCCATGCAATCGCTAAACCTGAGGAGATCATCAAGTCCTCAGAGGACATAGCAAGATACATAATATACATGCCTATCTAACAGTTTTATCATGCGCAAGAAACTAAGCAAGAAAGAACAAGAACAAGACAAATGACTACGAACACGAATGCGAACACAAACACGAACACGAACACTAGAATAACTACGTATAAATGAACTGCCGGATGAACAATAATCACGAGATCAATAGAAGAAACCAAACCCTGGTTTGAACTAAATACTAACCCTCGTCCCGAGTGTGGACTCACTGGTTTGAACTAAACACTAACCCTCGTCCCGAGTGTCGACTCTCTGGTTAGTACTAACCCTCGTCCCGAGTGTGGACTCTCTGGTTAGTTCACGGCAAGGCACCCTCGTCCCGAGTGTGGACTCTCTGGTACAAATACTACATCCTCGTCCCGTGTGTGGACTCTCTAATGTAAACACTCTCGTTCGGAGTGTGGACTCTCTGGTGCAAGTCAAGTCAAGTCTACACGCTCGTCCCGAGCGTGGACTCTCTAGTACAAATAATCGACATCCTAGTCCCTAGCGTGGACTCACGGATGTAAACAGAACAAGGAAAATACCCTCGTCCCGAGTGTGGACTCTCTGGTGCCAAGGAAACAATGTCAAGGATTTAGCAGTTCACTTACACGTACTCGTTCTATGACACGACTCAAGCAAGGTACTGACGAGAACTCCAAATGTGAAACACAAGGCCAAAACATGAACATGGCTATAAACAATAAAAACAACTCCACAGAAAATAACATGAAAAAGCACATGTCCATAAATAATCCAAAAGCTGGAAACTGAAATAAAATGCATGTAAATAAAACTGTAGAGGGAGGCAAGGTATACTTGTCCGGAGGTTGCACGCAAATCCAATAACAATCTAGTCCACTGCTAAGCCATAAAGTCCAAATCATCACAATTGTCTCCGAAAACTGAAACAGACAATGCCAACAGTCTCAGAATAGTCAAATTAGCTAGGATTGCCTGTCCTTAAGTCCAATTCTGGACACAGGGGCAAAACGGTAATTTTGGACAAAAACGATGTCCGCCGTTGGACCCGCTTTGCACCGAAAAGTGTACCAGAGTCAATGGTCTCTAAAGTCGTCAAACTATATGTCTACGGATCCAGTTTTCCGATACGAACCCAACCGTATGTCCAAAGTTGGATTCCGGCGGGCCGTGCACAAAATCACCCGTTGAGTCGGACCGTGGGGCCCGCAAAATGGCGATTTTATCAACTATCTCAGAATCGGACCAAACTTAGCATGCAGGACCAAAAAAATGATACGGTCCTGATGGCACAAGTTTTGTCTCGATCCGACGGGCGTGCACAAAGTAATTGGAGAAATTACAAAGTGCATGATACGGTGAATTTTGACGGATACGCATCAAATTCGTCGCGCACACGCGACCAATTTGAATTCCGCCAAAGCCCACACGACCACGAAGCCGTTACGCAACTTTCGATGCTTTCGGTTCGCGACCACGTCGCCCGGAATGGCGGGACACACGTCGTGTGGAGCATTTTCGTGATTTTTAAAACAGGTTTTTCGGTAACTTTACAATCCAATTACTCATTATAATATGAACAAAAAATTAATCTATCTGAAGGGTTTTGTTGTCCTACATGCTGTCTAAATAATTGTTCAAATAGATTTTCGAAACTCTTTATGAATCGACAGGAATCTTCCTTACAAATTGAGGTTTTGGCCCGAAAAACTATTCTATTTTTAGCAGTTTTTCGTCGGACTTGGGTTCGATTTCTTGACAAATATACTATGCATCTACGTAAAGTAATTTATGGATTAGGAAAAAGGTTATGTAGGCTCTACGTAGGATTTTACGGATCGAAGAATCGTGGATTATACGCGAAGAACTAGAACAATGAAGTCGGTACCTTGAAAGTGTGCTGCTGTCAGCTGTCGCTAGTGTTCCAGGCCGCGCGCGCTGTTCTCCGTCCGCCGCCGGCCGTCGGCCAACCTCCGGCCAGCCTATAGCGGCGCGCGCGCAGGGGAGGGCACGCGCGTAGGTATGGCGTCGAGGAAACCTAGGGTTTGCGATGCATCCTCTCTCGATCACGCTCTCCCTCTCTATTATATATACGGATATACATATGTAACTGCTGTGTTTAGCAGGGGAATATTGGGTCGGGCCGCTTGGAAATTCGGTTTAGGGTGGCTGGGCTGGGCCTAAGTTTAAAGTGTAGGTTGGGGACTCGGGTTGCATGGGGTTGTCTTAATGCAGAGAGAGGGAAATCCTTTGTGAGGGAACGGCTGAGCTCAGGCCTGGGTTGGGCCATTGGCTGTGCTGGGCTCGCCTGGCCTGGCCTGGGATGGGCCGGCCTGGCTTGGCCTGCTACTTCTGCTGTATCCTTTTCTTTTTCAATTCTCTTCCTATTTTCTACATTATCAAATATATGTATATATATGTAATCTCTTATGTATATATATTACATATATACACACATAATATTTATATTTATAAATACACACACTTATATATTTAGAAATTATAGCTATATACACATATACATATATATACTTACCACGTATACATATATATTTATATATACATACACCCATATAATATTTATCTATATTTCCATTTTATATATATATATCCCATTAATACAATTCAAGTAAATATATTCCTATATATATGTGTACATATATACACGTATAATGATTTACACGCATATACCGTAGATACAAATACAAGCAATAAAATATTAAGTAATGTCAATATTGAAATCCACTTCTTAATTCTTATATACCAAAATTCACATAAATAAAATACAGGGATATTATATATATAAAGCCTCATTTTCATATATTATAAATATACTTCTATATATAATCACACACAAATATATATACAACTTAGATAAATCCCATAGGGTCCAAAATATTTGTTAAAGAAAATATTTACTAATTTATCAATAAACATTATTTAATATCAAGAACTCATAATATATATAGTTAACTACAATTTGTGAAAATCGTCTACTAGGTTACTGAATTAAAATACTACTACTCAATGCATGTCTACAAGGACGTCTTGGGATGCACTACATGACTACCTGGGCTTGGGCTTGGTTTGGATCCAGTCTGGGCCAATTTGGTACAACCGGGTCACTCAAAGTCAAATAATATTAATAATAAATAATTAACTATTTACAATGGTCATGTCACTGTAGGATCGTTGAGCACCTCTAGAGGGGGGGGTGAATAGAGTGCGTGTGTGCAGCGGAAATATAATCACCAATTAAAAAATTAAACTATGGCAGATATGTAAGAGACAGTAAATAAAGATAGGAGAATCAAACTCAGTGACACAGCGATGTATACTGGTATCCCTCTGAGAGGACTAATCCAGTCTCGAGTACTCTTGCTCGATGTTAATCCACTATGGCACAAGCTTTAACTGAGAGCTTGCAATCTCTTACAACACCGTGCTTGGTGACAAGCACACGAACGGCTTCACAACACTGTGCTTGGTGGCGAGCGCACGACCAGCTCCACAACAGAAAAGTTGTTGAAACTTGAACGACCTCTTACAACTCTTGAGTAACCAAAAGACTCTAAATCAACCCTGATAGTACTGGCTTTTGGCTAAGAGATGTGTAGGTGAGATTTGAAAATCTTAGATCGTTTAGAAAATACTTGAATAGTAGAGAAGAGAAGATGAAGAATGAATTGATGATTTGAAGTGAAAAGTTCTTCTCTATTTATAGGTGTTTTCACCAACCGAACTCGGGCAGAACTCGGACAGAGTTCGGGTGCAAATATCTCGCAAAATAGACGTTGCTCGCAGATTTGGAGGCAACTGAAGTTTGAATACAAACTGACCGAACTCGGTCAGAGTTCGGACCGAACTCGGCTGGGAGTTCTGTCAGGAGATATTTTAAAAATCTTTTGTAAAAACAGTTTTTAAACTGGTTTTTGGTTATTTGTAAAATCATTTGAAAAGAATATTTTTGAAATATGTTTTTGAAATATTTGTAACCGAAAATACGAAAGGGTAAAAATAGGATTCTAGAAAGGAGGACAATTTTAACCCTAAGCCAGTATTACCATAATTGATTTTACAAAGTAATTCCTAGACTCAATAAAATGTAAAATACAGAATAAAAGTAGAAAAGAGTCTTCAGAAGATTTTGATGACTTTGACGCTTTGATTTATGCAATACATCGTCCGTTGAATATGATTTCATGCATCCTGAAATAGTTAGCAGCATTTTCTATATTTTGTGTATTGACTAAAGTATATGTTGATTATCGAAATCGGGTGTGACCGTGGAATGGGCCAACAATCTCCCCCATTTTGATAATTGACAAACTTGAGTCTATACCAAAATATATTTATATCAAATAGAACAAAATAACAAAAATACCTGAAAATTGAGAAAATTTTTGTTTTGGTTGCGTTTGGTATATACTCTTTTTCTCCCCCTTTGTCAAGTAGTAAAATGAATAGGCTCCCCCGTAAATCATGAAGCCAACAATAGAATAGACAAGACAAAGTGAAGTAAAAAGAAGTAATCACAGCATAGACAACTGGAATAAAATGAACTATGTCATAATAAACTGAAATATCATAGAGGTTCCACTAATAATCCAAAAAGTACAACTGATAAAGTCTAACTGAAACAGTTTAGACATGAAATAAAATAAAAACTACTACATAAACTGCATCAACTAATCAAAACTAAATCCACTATCCCATGGCTGAATCCACATCACATCGCTGGGTCGTCCGCACCGGGAGGATCATGAGGAAAATAAGCAGTGGTCGGGTCGAAATACTGAAAAGTGACCTCATCAGTAAAACGAGGACCAGAGAAAGCCGGGTGTGGAAGGATAGTGAGTGGACGGACTGGATCCTGAACCAGGCTGTAGTGGAGATCGACAATACTGTTTCTCAGCACCTGGGCCTGAGAAATGTGCCGGAACTCGGAGTCCTGATGACGTTGCGTGGAAATGGCAACGAAATCATCAAACCGCTGGTAGAATGCCTGATCAAGTCCTGGGGCAGGGGCCGGAGCAGGATGAGCATCAGCTGGAGGGGCCTCAGCATCAGCAGCTGGGACAGCAGGAGCAGCACCAGGAGGTTGAGGAAACCGACGAGAGCGGGTCAACTCAACAGGTGGAGAAGAAATGGCACACGTTTCAAGATCAATCTCAAAACGTCGAAATATACTAGCAAGGTGCATAGGAAAGACTAGGTTCCTACCTGCATTCTTGCAGTTGAGCATCCAAGACATCATAGTTTTTGGAATGGAGAAAGGAATTCCAAAATGAATGTGATAAAGAGCAGAAAGTTCCAAAAATGTAACTTCATCGGTAGAGCCTTTTTTCGGAAGAAGGGCTGAGAAAATCATACGATGAAGCTCGTAAAAAGTTTGGTTTAGATGTCTAGAAAAGATTCTCCGGGGAGGAGGAGTAGGGTGACAAATCAATTCCCTAAAGGAAGCTAAAGTGACATCGGCAGGGAATTGAACATGGTGGATGTCAACAAGTGCATCACCAAGATCAGGAACGTGAAAGTATTCACTGATATCGGTGGCGCTAAATTCTAATTCCTGTCCAGCAATGCAGGAATAGAAATTCTCGTTTTGTTTTACTTGCAAATTGCAATAAAACATACGGACTGCATTGTCGTAAATGCTATCTTGGACCTCGAAAAAGTCGCGGAATCCAAGTTGATCAAAAACAGGAGCATATTCAAAGAAAGTTGTAAAATTGACGAAGGCTCCAGCACAAATACGACGAAGAGAGAAAGAATCAAACCAGAGATCGGAGAAGTCTTTGTCGGGAAACAAAGTGCTATCATATTCCTCGGGATCTCTAGGTTTGGCTGGACTAAAGAGACTTGCCGGAGTGTAGTCGGATGAGGAGGAAGCACCTTGAGAAGAATTTCCTCGTTGATGTTTCGGAGCCATGAGGAAGAAGATCGCCCACTTGAACTTGTCGATTCCTTGCAAAGAAGGAGGAGGAAGGATTTCTAGTAGGAGATGGAAGTATTCCACGTTTTGGTGTGGAGAAAAAGTGGAAGAAAGGATGAATTAAATAGGTGCTAGGGCCGGCTGTTCGGTTCTGGAACCATCACAGCGCCGACCGAACTCGGTCCAAATTCGGTTCGAACTCGGTCAGAGTTCGGGCCGAGTTCGGCCACTTGCATTCCCGAGACAGTCAAAGCAGTCAGGTAAATAAAGACTGTAAAAAGTAACATTTGACTAGTTTATTAAATAACTGCTATTATTTTCGGGTTAACTATAGGGGTTGTCCCAGCTAACAGTGGTTCACCGGGGAACTCTTAAGTACCGCTTCGCTTCGACCGTAGCCGTAGTGACAGACATACCCTTTGTAAGTTTGTCCCCAAAAATAATTTTCATTAAATAATAAATTGTCAAGTTATAAATGCAGTTTTAATTACCATATGTTTTAAGAATCCGAGAATTCAAGAATGCCGAGCTCACGCCTCAAGATGTTAAAACGGTCTTCAGCCAATGGTTTAGTGAAAATATCAGCTAGTTGATGTTCAGTATCAATAAATACTAAGCAAATATCCCCGTGTTGTTGATGATCACGTAAAAAATGATGTCTAACTTCTATGTGCTTTGTGCGTGAATGACAGATAGGGTTCTTAGTCAAATTAATTGCACTAGTGTTATCACAATAAATAGGAACATTTGTATAGTGCAGATTGTAGTCCTCTAAGGTTTGCTTCATCCACAAAATTTGAGCACAACAGCGTCCTGCGGCGATATACTCAGCCTCAGTTGTTGATAATGCTACTGAATTTTGTTTCTTGCTAAACCAAGAGACTAAGGCCTTTCCTAAGAAATGACATGTGCCACTGGTACTTTTACGGTCCACTTTGCATCCAGCAAAATCTGCATCCGAGTAACCTATAAGGTCAAAGGATTTGGTTTTGGGATACCATAAGCCAACTATAGAAGTTCCTTTAAGGTATCGAAAGATACGCTTAACGGCACTAAGATGTGATTCCTTAGGGTTTGCCTGATATCGTGCACATATACAAACACTAAACATAATATCAGGGCGACTAGCAGTTAAATATAATAAACTACCAATCATACCTCGATACTTACGCTGATCAACATGTTTGCCACTTTCATCAGTATCAAGCTTTGTAGATGTAGCCATAGGAGTCCCAATTGGCTTTACATTCTCGAAGTCGTACTTCTTCAGTATGTCCTTCGTGTACTTGGCTTGGTTGATGAATGTTTCGTTTGAGTGTTGTTTGATTTGCAATCCTAGGAAGAAGTTCAGCTCTCCCATCATGCTCATCTCAAATTCACTCTGCATACACTTGGCAAATTCTTGACAGAGTTGTTCATTAGTAGAACCAAAGATAATGTTATCTACATAAATTTGCACTAGAAGTATATCATTATTCATGGATTTAATAAAAAGAGTAGTATCAATCTTGCCTTTTGAAAATCCATTATCAAGTAAGAAGGCGCTTAGGCGTTCATACCAAGCACGAGGTGCTTGTTTGAGTCCATAAAGTGCTTTCTTAAGCTTGAAAACATGATCAGGTTTTTGAAAATCTTCAAAACCAGGGGGTTGTTTCACAAAAACCTCTTCTTTCAAATAACCATTTAAAAATGCGCTTTTCACGTCCATTTGAAACAGTTTGAAATCATTAAAACAAGCAAAAGCGCAAAACATGCGGATGGCTTCTAGTCTAGCAACAGGAGCATAGGTCTCATCATAATCAATTCCTTCTTCTTGATTATAACCTTGTACAACTAGACGTGCTTTGTTGCGTAGAACTTGTCCATCTTCACTAAGTTTATTTCGGAATACCCATTTGGTACCAATTATCGATTGACCAATAGGTTTAGGAACGAGTTCCCAAACTTGGTTTCTCTCAAATTGATTAAGTTCCTCTTGCATGGCAGAAATCCAAAATTCATCAGAAAAAGCCTCATCAACATTCTTAGGTTCTATTTGTGAAATAAATGCTACATTAGCTGCTACTTCAGAATCTCTAAGAGATGAACGAGTACTTACACCTTTGGATACATCACCTATTATGAGAGTTTCTGGATGATCTGGTTTGAATCTCAATGATTCGAATCTTTGGGCCATACCTTTCACAAGGCTCTTCTCAGTTCCTGCATCTTCGGAACTTTTATCAGTTCTTGCCTCTTGGGTAGGATCTTTCTCAGAACTCTTCTTTGTCTTTGTAGGTGCATCTTCATCATCACTGTCGCTAGATCTATGACTATTCAACTCATCAAAGGTAACATTAATACTTTCTTCAACAATCAAAGATCTTTTATTAAAAATTCTATATCCCTTACTCTTAGCAGCATATCCGAGAAATATCCCGTCATCTGCTTTGGAGTCGAACTTACCAAAGTTATCCTTGGTGTTCAGGATGAAACAGCGACAACCAAAAACTTTAAAATAAGAAATGTTTGGAATTCTTCCAAACCAAAGCTCATATGGTGTTTTCTTCGAGATAGGTCGAATTAACACCCTATTTAAAATATGACAGGCTGTACTAACAGCTTCTGCCCAAAAATATTTAGGAAGATTATGCTGATTAAGCATGACTCTAGCCATTTCGCTTAGAGTACGGTTCTTCTGCTCCACAACACCATTCTGTTGGGGAGTTCTAGGACAAGAAAATTCGTGGTAATATCCACTATCATCATAAAACTTTTTGAAATCAGAATTTTCGAATTCGCCACCATGATCACTTCGGATACGAGTAATCATGAAGCCTTTTTCGTTTTGTACCTTTTTACAAAATATCTGAAATTCAAAAATAGCATCACTTTTGTTTGATAAAAAGTAAACCCATATAAAACGAGAGAAATCATCAACAATGACAAAAGCATAGAGTTTACCGCCAAGACTAGCGACTCTACTTGGATCAAATAAATCCATATGAATCAACTGCAAAGGTCTCGAAGTACTTACAGCGTTGATGGATTTAAAATAGGACCTATGTGCTTTGTTCTTTTCACAGTCAGCACATACCAAGTCTCTCTTGAATGGAATTTCTGGGAGTCCTTTTACCAACTTCTTTGTGTTCAGACGTGAGATAGTATCCATGTTTGCATGTCCTAGTCTCATGTGCCATAGCCAGCTTTCATCTTGATTGGCTACTAGGCACCTTCCTGCATTATTAGTATTCTCCAAAAAGAAAACATAAATATTGTCTTCTCTAATCCCTTTATATACGGGATCACCAGATGACATATCATATATGGTACATTTATCTTTCACAAAATTGATACCATAACCATTATCTGCCAAATGACTTATGCTCAATAGGTTATGTTTCAATTCAGTTACTAGACAAACATCCTTTATTATTCGGTAAGGAGAAATACCTACAGTACCATTACCTATAATATTACCTCTCAAGTTATTTCCGAAGGAGACGTATCCTTCTTTCTTCATCGATAGCGTAGCGAATAAAGATGCATCACCAGTCATGTGTCGCGAACATCCGCTATCGAGGATCCATTTGCTTCTAGCATGAGAGGGTTGAGGGTCCACCTACAAAACAAGTAGATGAATCCTTTGGTACCCATTTTCTGAAGGGTCCATGCTGATTAGCTTTAGGTCTCCAGACTAAAGTATGGTTATTAACAAGCTTTCTTGCAAGACAATATTGTGATATGTGTCCGTGTGTACCACAATAAGTGCAAGTCAGTTTAGAACCAGATGTGGTTGAAACTGTGTTCACATGCTTGTTTGGTTTCTTGGAGAACCTATAAGTGAAAGCATGATGATACTCGTGTTTCTTCTGTGCTTTCTTGTTTTTAGTCCTCTTAGGTGTATGCTTTGCATTAGGACTAAAATTAGGCTGTGTCACAGGCATTTTCTGTTTGCCTAACTTGATTTCTAACTTTTTAGAAATCGCAATAGACTCTTCATATTTAGCAGTCATAACTGAGAGTCTCTGTTCTGTTACTAAGTGCATCCTCTTCTCTGTGTCATACAGTTTTTGCATCTTACCATAATCTCTTTCTTTCTTTTGAATAGTGAGGATAGCCTCATGATAGTCTACCTTGAGTTTGGCTATCTCTTCCGTGTTACTGGTAGTAGACGTCTCTTTAATATCTTGAATAAGATTGGACAGTCTAGCTAACTCGGTTGTGTATGCCTTAATCTCTTTTCGAGATTGCTTATACTTGTCAAGCACATTTTTGTGTTCTTCAAGTAAATCGCTAAAGGCATTTTCTAACTCATCGAAAGTAAATTCATCATATAGAGGGTTTGAAGCTACCTTGTCAAATGCCATAAGACAGACATTTGCATTGCCGCAGGGTCTATCCTCTTCTTCAGAATCACTGGCGTCGCTTTCATGCCAGATACTTGTGTTGGCATACTTTCGACCAGTTGTAGCTTTTCTGCTTGATCTTGGTTTGTCATATGGACTGCTCTTCTTGGTAGCTGGATAGTCCTTCTTCATGTGCCCTGATTTCTTACATCCAAAGCATATGGTTTCATCTTCATTGCTTTCTTGGACGTCTTTCTTCTTTCTGCTTGTAAACTTTAGGTATTTTCTGAAGTTCTTCACAAGTAGGGCTTGTTCATCACCACTTGAGGATTCTTCATCGGAATCGTTGTATGTCGGCTTTCTTGCATGAGCTTTGAAGGCAATAGTTTTCTCCTTTGGTGTTGCTTCTTCAAAATCTTGCAAGTCGAGTTCATGGGTCATGAGCTTGTCCATCAAAGTTTCCAACGACATTGTGGTGAGGTCGTTTCCTTCAATAATTGCTGTGGCCTTTGGATTCCAATTCTTTGTTAGAGCCCGCAGCACCTTTCTAATCTTCTCGTGATTGCTGTAATCTTTACCAAGAGATTGCAGAGGATTAGTTATATCAAGGAAACGAGGTAAACATCTGTGTAATTGACTCACCGGGTTTCATCTTAAAAGATTCATATTCCTGAGTCAGTCTACTAATTTTGGATTCTTTCACTTGGGAAGTCCCTTCATGGGTTACCTCAAGAAGTTTCCAAATTTCGTGAGACGTCTTGCAGGTTGAAACTCTGTTGAACTCGGTTTTGTCAATTGCACAGAATAGTGCATTGATGGCTCGAGCATCAAGACTAGCCTTTGCTTTTTCAGCATCGGTGTACTTGTCATGCGGCTTTTCCATAAGAATACCTTCAACCACTGTAGGTGGTGGTTTCTTATACCCATCAATGACTATTGACCAAAGATCAAAATCTAGAGACTTAAGAAAGAAAGTCATACGTGTTTTCCAGAAAGTGTAATTTGTTCCATCAAATAGGGGAGGTCTATTTGTGGATTGCCCTTCACCGTTGAATATAGATTTCACGGCTGCCATATATATACTGTCTAGGGTATGTTATATAAGAATATAACCCACTCTGATACCAATTGTAGGATCGTTGAGCACCTCTAGAGGGGGGGTGAATAGAGTGCGTGTGTGCAGCGGAAATATAATCACCAATTAAAAAATTAAACTATGGCAGATATGTAAGAGACAGTAAATAAAGATAGGAGAATCAAACTCAGTGACACAGCGATGTATACTGGTATCCCTCTGAGAGGACTAATCCAGTCTCGAGTACTCTTGCTCGATGTTAATCCACTATGGCACAAGCTTTAACTGAGAGCTTGCAATCTCTTACAACACCGTGCTTGGTGACAAGCGCACGACCGGCTTCACAACACCGTGCTTGGTGGCGAGCGCACGACCAGCTCCACAACAGAAAAGTTGTTGAAACTTGAACGACCTCTTACAACTCTTGAGTAACCAAAAGACTCTAAATCAACCCTGATAGTACTGGCTTTTGGCTAAGAGATGTGTAGGTGAGATTTGAAAATCTTAGATCGTTTAGAAAACACTTGAATAGTAGAGAAGAGAAGATGAAGAATGAATTGATGATTTGAAGTGAAAAGTTCTTCTCTATTTATAGGTGTTTTCACCAACCGAACTCGGGCAGAACTCGGACAGAGTTCGGGTGCAAATATCTCGCAAAATAGACGTTGTTCGCAGATTTGGAGGCAACTGAAGTTTGAATACAAACTGACCGAACTCGGTCAGAGTTCGGACCGAACTCGGGCCGAACTCGGCTGGGAGTTCTGTCAGGAGATATTTTAAAAATCTTTTGTAAAAACAGTTTTCAAACTGGTTTTTGGTTATTTGTAAAATCATTTGAAAAGAATATTTTTGAAATATGTTTTTGAAATATTTGTAACCGAAAATACGAAAGGGTAAAAATAGGATTCTAGAAAGGAGGACAATTTTAACCCTAAGCCAGTATTACCATAATTGATTTTACAAAGTAATTCCTAGACTCAATAAAATGTAAAATACAGAATAAAAGTAGAAAAGAGTCTTCAGAAGATTTTGATGACTTTGACGCTTTGATTTACGCAGTATATCGTCCGTTGAATATGATTTCATGCATCCTGAAATAGTTAGCAGCATTTTCTATATTTTGTGTATTGACTAAAGTATATGTTGATTATCGAAATCGGGTGTGACCGTAGAATGGGCCAACAGTCACAACTTGGCCTGGTTTTTCTAGTTAGGACGTCCCTATGGCTAGGTTTCCTTGGGCATGGCTAATACTCTAGTCATGGCACACTGCTACATCTCCCGTGCCACAATTCCTAGTCGTTTTGTGCTCCATAACTCCACAAGGACTTAAGTCATCCATCGTAATAATTAACAAAATAATTATTTATAAAATTTAAAAAATCACCATTTAACTCAATTAAATAAATAAATAAATATTTTCAAAAAAATTTCGGGAAGGGAGGCTACAAATCTACCCACCTTAAAAAATAATTTCGTCCTCGAAATTCTAATTCAAAATTATTCTTTAAAATCAAAGTCTTCTATTTACCTTAATCTCCTCAAATTTAATTTCTCAAAATATTTTATAACCTCGAATACTGGAGGACTTCTACCCACCATTGGTCACGCTACTCCCTCAAGGGTATGTCACTAAAACTCTATACCTTCCATCAAGTCGCTAGAGTCATTATCCTTAGATATCTAAGACATGTGGCATCTATAATCCCCACATATCTATCAGACAACCAATATTCAAAATCAAGTAATATTATACTATAACTTAAGAATCTCTGATGAATTCTAGACAGCACGATCATTCGTCACTCCGAAATAGGAAGGAACGAGAATCAATGGTACGGAAAGCAAGGAAGTATAATCAAGAGCAATTATGGAGTTTTCAAGGACGTAGAGAATTTCAAGAAAAAATTTCAAGGTAGTGTGGGTTGAGATTTCTAAGGGTTTAGTCAGTTGCGCAGGCTCGTACTAGTACAGTAACGTAACCGGTACGATATGCTCTGACCTGCATGGGCCACCAAAAAACTTGTCATGATCCGTACCCGTTTTTCGGATGCGAGCTCGTGAGCAAGCCAGCTACGCATCAAACGGACTCCAGTCCGACTCAAATACGTAAACGCTGTCACGGCTAGGGTATACTGCCAAATCATGGCAAACAAATCTATATCTCAATCCACAATAAGGTGATAAACATGAATGAACACTATGGGTCGTGGTCTGCAGCCCACTAGCATAAATGTCCGATAAGACTCTAGAAGAAAATAACAAGAGTCTACAACTGAAACAAGAAACAGGATATCTCATGATAAGTAATGAAAAGTACGAGCGAATAATAAACACAATGGCGATACCTGAATCCCACAAGCGTATCATTGTCTCCATAATACCCACAAGAATCTCAAATCCTCTGCCATCCAGAACTACTAGCTAACTCCATGCAATCGCTAAACCTGAGGAGATCATCAGGTCCTCAGAGGATATAGCAAGATACATAATATACATGCCTATCTAACAGTTTTATCATACACAAGAAACTAAGCAAGAAAGAACAAAAACAAGACAAATGACCATGAACACGAACACGAATGTGAATACAGACACGAACACGAACACTAGAACAACTATGTATAAATGAACTGACGGATGAACGATAATCACGAGATCAATGGAAGAAACCAAACCCTCATCCCGAGTGTGGACTCACTGGTTTACACTAAACACTAACCCTCATCCCGAGTGTGGACTCTCTGGTTAGTACTAACCCTCGTCCCGAGTGTGGCCTCTCTGGTTAGTTCACGGCAAGGCACCCTCGTCCCGAGTGTGGACTCTCTGGTGCAAATACTACATCCTCGTCCCGTGTGTGGACTCTCTGATGTAAACACCCTCATTTCGAGTGTGGACTCTCTGGTGCAAGTCAAGTCAAGTCTACGCACTCGTCCCGAGCGTGGACTCTCTGGTGCAAATAATCGACATCCTAGTCCCTAGCGTGGAATCACGGATGTAAACAGATCAAGGAAAACACCCTCGTCCCGAGTGTGGACTCTCTGGTGCCAAGGAAACAATGTCAAGGATTTAGCAGTTCACTTACACGTACTTGTTCTATGACATGACTCAAGCAAGGTACTGACGAGAACTCCAAATGTGAAACACAAGGCCAAAACATGAACATGGCTATAAACAATAAAAACAACTCCACAGAAAATAACACAAAAAAGCACATGTCCATAAATAATCCAAATACTGGAAACTAAAATAAAATGCATGTAAATAAAACTGTAGAGGGAGGCAAGGTATACTTGCCTGGAGGTTGCACGCAAATCCAATAACAATCTAGTCCACTACTAAGCCATAAAGTCCAAATCATCACAATTGTCTCCGAAAACTGAAACAGACAATGCCAACAGTCTCAGAATAGTCAAATTAGCTAGGATTACCTGTCCTTAAGTCCAATTCTGGATACAGGGACAAAATGGTAATTTCAGGCAAAAATGATATCCGCCGTTGGACCCCTTTGCACCGAAAAGCGTGCCAGAGTCAATGGTCTCTAAAGTCGTCAAACTACATGTCTACGGATCCAGTTTTCCGATACGAACCCAACCGTATGTCCAAAGTTGGATTCCGACGGTCCGTGCACAAAATCACAAGTTGAGTCGGACCGTGGGGCCCGCAAAACGGTGATTTTATCAACTGTCTCAGAATCGAACCAAACTTGGCATGCAGGACCAGAAAAATGATATGGTCCTAATGGCGTAAGATTCGTCTCGATCCGACGGGCGTGCACAAAGTAATTGGAGAAATTACAAAGTGTACGATACGGTAAATTTTGACGGATACGCATCAAATTCGTCGCGCACACGCGACCAATTTGAATTCCGCCAAAGCCCACACGACCACTGTCACCCTCATTTCTCATATTTCTCGTATTTCGTATTTATACTCGTATCTGGATTTTGGCATGTATTTTTATTTTCTCAACTTATGGAGTTTCGGTATTTCTCGTATTTTGGGTTTTGTCATGGTTCGGTTTTAATTGGTTTGGATTGGGTTGGTTTGATTTGGTTTGTTATGCATTGGAACACCTTAACCTACACTCCATCTTCAACACACCACATTCCACCCTCATTAAAACTCTACCAACTTTTTCTCTCTCCTCATAACCTCCATTAATTTCTTCTTCTCCTTCCTCTACACAACTCTCTTCTCCTTCCTCTCCACAACTCCCACCATAGGCAAGTGCACCTTGCCACCACATGAGAACCCTCTTTATTTGTCCATTTGCTAGTTTAGGACATGGTGATCAACATTAGAACTTAGCATTTTGGGATTTGGAGTCTCCATTGCTCTAGATCTAAGTTTTCCTATTTTCAGTTTTGCATGATTTTGATCTACTTAAGTTGGAGTTTTATGGGTTTTGCTATTTCCATGAGGAAGAGAGTTCAATTCCACCCTGGTTGGAACTTTGGAAATCTGGATTTGGAGTTCGGATGGCCAAGTGGTGATGCTTTGAAGTTTTGGAGCCATTGGAGCTTCTTCTCAGCCATGGAGAAGAAGACCCAGGCACTGCGTGCGTGTTTTTACGCGTACGCAGCTCTCTGCTTGTGTGCTTTTGCACGTACGCAGCTCTCTCAGCGTGCGTGACTTTTCATGTACGCTGCTCTCAGCGTGCGTGACTTTTCACGTATGCAGCTCTCTCAGCGTGCGTGACTTTTCATGTACGCTGCTCTCAGCGTGCGTGACTTTTCACGTACGCAGCTCTCTCAGCGTGCATGACTTTTCATGTATGCTGCTCTCAGCGTGCGTGACTTTTTACGTACGCAGCTCTCTCAGCGTGCGTGACTTTTCATGTACGCTGCTCTCAGCATGTGTGACTTTTCACGTACGCAGCTCTCTCAGCGTGCGTGACTTTTCATGTACGCTGCTCTCAGCATGCGTGACTTTTCACGTACGCAGCTCTCTCAGCGTGCGTGACTTTTTATGTACGCTGCTCTCAGCGTGCGTGACTTTTCATGTACGCAGCTCTCTCAGCGTGCGTGACTTTTCATGTACGCAGCTCTCTCAGCGTGCGTGACTTTTCACGTACGCAGCTCTCCTGCGTGCGTGACTTTTCATGTACGTAGCTCTCTCAGCGTGCGTGACTTTTTATGTACGCAGCTCTCTCAGCGTGCGTGACTTTTCACGTACGCAGCTCTCCTGCATGCGTGACTTTTCGCGTACGCAGCTCCCCTGCGTGCGTGCCCTTGTGCGTACGCTGCTTCCCTGACTACTTGTTTAACCCATTGGCTCTTGGAATTTTAGTCTTATTTCTTTAAGCTTGGCTCTTCTATAGCCCTGTATATTGATATTTTATTAGATATTTTACGCCCATTTTATATCCTTACGCCTTTTGTCATGAACTTGATTTTTACTTAATATGTTGGAATGACTATTGTACATGGCATGGTATGACAAGGAACTAGCATAACACGGCAGTAACCCGTAGTGGTGTACTCCTGACATGACCAACCTGACATGATAGTGGCCCATCGTGGCGCACTCCTGACAAGTACCCTGACATGATTTATCTTAACGCTGTTGTGACGGCTAATTTTGCTTGACCTGTCTTGACACCGTGGGTGGTTCTTTCTTGCTTGCTTGTTAAATCCACTTGTCCTGTCTTGCATCATGTCTAGGATGGGACTCCTGAGTACCACGGTCAGGAGCACCTACTAAAATGGATTAAGGTTAATAACTAGAATAACACAGTAGTCATGAAGAGATGACACAGTTACAGGCAATCTCGTTACCTGGGCGCTCTTGGGATCTGTAGCCTGCCGTCGAGTAGGGCACATTTCCAGCACACCGTCGCGTGTTGTACCCTCTAAGTCACCTAAGGGTACATTTGTCCCCCGGGCGATGTACCCACCTGAATTCAACCCCTAATTTTGACCTGGGTAACCTGGATGGTCTGCAGGGCTTGTGGCTGTGGAATAATCTCACTGCATCTTGTTAGTAATTAGGCCTGTGATAACCCTAGTTAGTTAAGGTAGTAAGCCGTAGTATCTGCTTGGCCGTGATTGATTGTATGAGGTATAACCAGTTTAGCCATGTCTTGATCCAGTACAAGATTGCTCCCTGTCTTGATTTCTTGCATTATTATCTTGCCGATAAATGGTGGGAAACCAAGTTCTGTTCAGATGAAGGGTTACAACCCCGGTCCTTGTTTGGTTTACGGGTTGTAACCTGGCTGTCGGAATAGTTCCATGGTTATCTCGTCGTATATCACCCTGCCATGTTTTCGTAAATTCTAGTTTTAATATTAGATTTTCTTGTGCTGATTGCTGGCTTTTGTTCTTATTTCGTGGCCCCCTTGTGGCACTTGCTCTTTCTGGGGTTGACCCAGCTGGTTTTGTGTGGCCAGATTTCGGAGCAGCTCCCGGGGATCTTCCGAACCTCCTGCCCAATGGTAGCGACTAGAAGGAACCCTGGCTACGAGTGGGTTTTCTATTTTGTTTCGCTCACTCTATTGTAAAATTATTCTTTTGAGGCGTTTAGCCGACGAGCACCTGTTAGCTCGATGCACTTTTACTTACTGTCTGCCTACGGGCTGTAAACATGATTAACAAATCCTAGGGTTGATCATGTATGACTTAACTCTTGCTAGTCCTAGCATTTTATACGACTAGCTTCATGATCAGCTGAATATGTAATATTTCGGACACCTTATTATTGTATATTTAATGATCATACATCTTGCGACCTTACTTACTTTCTTGTGATTGAGACATTAGGCTTGTTCATGACCATAAGAGACTGTTGGCTTGTAGTAAACCCTCATATTTCTAGACAGCCGTGACCGTATATCGAGGTGGTTCCCATTTCAATATACGTAGCTGGCTATGTCTGCCCCCGTTCTCCAGTATTCTGGTTCTGGGGCGTGACATGGTTTAAGTGGTGGCCTATGCAGGTCTTGTCAATCAAGAAATATGAGAGTTTACCGAATAGATGTCTCAATCAGTATTCGACCTTGATCTCCGCCCGTATTTTCAAATCCCTGAAATTCTTGCTCTGATTACATGCTTGTATCGTTGATCTGTTCTGGTCCTTCCTTATTGTTTCCCTGTGTCGTTTTCCTCAGCGGCACTGTACCTGACCCTGCCGATCAGCAAGGAAGAGCACCTCCCGTGGGCCAGCAGCAACCTGGAGATCAAGTCCAGCATTCCGGAGTCGCCTCCAGAGTGATACCTACTGGAGGAGAGTCACCAGTTCGGCTCGTCCAGCCCTCAGAGCCAGATGATGGTACCTTAGTAGGCCTCATCAGAACCTTGATAGCTTCCCAGGATCGTCGAAGCGACGCCCTGCACCAGACAGTTCAAGATGCTTTGACCCGAGGCGGACATCCAGGGAACCAGGCGGCTAACAGCTTCAAGCGATTGAACCCTCCTTTCTTCGACGGCACCGAGGATGCGATCGCCGCGGATGCATGGCTTTAGGATACCGAGGTGATTCTGGAAGCAGCTAGGACACCCGAGAATAAGAAGGTGGCGGTGGTACGCCTACAATTGTTGGACATGGCTCGCAGTTGGTGGGCGGCGCAAGCCATGGGATTAGTGGCACCCATTGCTTGGGCAGTGTTTAGAGAGAGATTCCAGACGAAATATTTTGATACTGTGGCTCGGTACGACCTGCAGACCAGATTTACCAACTTGAAGCAAGAAGGCAGAACAGTCGACAGTTATGCATCTGAGTTTTCTAGACTCAGTAGGTTTGCCCCCACCTTTGTGGCGACCGAGTTTGATAGGGCCCAGCGATTCCAGCAGGGGCTGCATTTGGAGATCTTGTTGGCGGTGAGCAGTTCGAGCACCAGACGTTCGATACAGTCTTGAAAGCAGCTAGAAGGCATGAGTACACCTCCCAGAGCATCGTGGATAGGACCGGAAGTAGGGAGCGATCCCATAGCCAGATGCAGGAATCATCAGCTCCAGCCCCAGCAGCTAGAAGTTTGACCATTGGAACTCCGAGGCGGGCGGCCTCAGTTACGTCAGTTCAGCATTCGACCCCGACGTACCCGCAGCAGCAGAAGCAGAAGCAGACTTCCGCGATGGGATGTTCTCATTGCGGGAAGCCAGGCCATGTAGTGGCGGATTGTCGCAGGACGCAGGGATTGTGCCTGGCTTGTGGAGCAGCAGATCATAGGATAGGGGCTTGCCCGAATAGGGGTGGTTCATCAGCATCCAACCCTTCTAGCTCTTCGGTGAGAGGATCGGCCCCAGCACCAGTTCAACAGCAGCAGTATCAGTCTTCGAGGCCCTTGCCGCCTCAGTCTCAGACATTCCAGCAACAGCACCCCCAGCAGTATGCACAAGCCCTAGCTCAGACCGACAGAGAGGTTTCCAGCAGAGGGGACCAGCAGCCAGAGGACAAGGTCAGGCCATGATGATGGCTATGGATGAAGAAGTTGCACTAGGTGAGGTTGTGGCAGGTACTATTCTCGTCAACTCCTCTCCAGCGTCTGTATTATTTGATTCTGGTACATCGCATTCATTTATGTCTGCACGATTCGTGACACTGATAGGATTGGAGCCCGAGTCATTATCAGTGAGGCTCAATATACTTACTGGTAATGGCCTTGTGGGAGTAGATCGAGTATTTTCCTCGTGTCGGATCGTAGTTAGCGGTAGGGAGTTCCCTGCTAGATTCATAGAGTTTCCTATGGCAGACTATGATATAGTCCTAGGCATGGATTGGTTGAGGAACCAGTATGCTAGGATAGACTGCCACATTGGCAGAGTTATCTTTAGTATCCCTGGCGAGCCAGAGTTTTCGTTTTCCAGAGGCGCAGTGGAGCCATCTTCTCCAGCATTGCGGATGGCAGTAGCAGCAGTGCAGTTATCCCGGATAGTTGAAGAATTTCTAGATGTCTTTCCAGAGGAGCTTCCAGGGATGCCGCCGGAACGGGAGATTGAGTTCACTATAGACTTGATTCCCGGGACAGCACCAGTATCAGAGCGAGTCTACAGAATGACGCCTTCAGAGTTGGAGATTTTGTACAAGATGATTGAAGAACTTAGGACCAAGGGATTCATCCGTGCTAGTGGATCGCCTTGGGGAGTCCCGATGCTTCTTGTGAAAAAAGAAGGATGGTACGTCTAGGCTATGTGTTGATTATCGTACCTTGAATTCGGTGACAATCAAGAACAGATACCTTCTTCCGAGGATAGATGACTTGTTTGATCAGCTCAGAGGGGCTTCAGTGTTCTCGAAAATAGACTTACGGTCAGGGTATCACCAGATCAGAGTCAGGGAGCAGGACATCCCGAAGACAGCATTCAGATCGAGGTATGGACATTAGGAGTTCCTTGTTATGCCTTTTGGAGCGACCAATGCGCCGGCTGTATTCATGGATCTCATGAATCGCATTTTCATGCCTTACTTGGATCAATTTGTGATCGTGTTCCTAGATGACATCCTGGTCTACAGCAAGAGTGAAGCAGAGCATGAGCAGCATCTCAGAGTCGTCCTTCAGACGCTTAGGGAGCATCAGTTGTACGCTAAGTTCAGTAAATGTGAGTTCTGGCTCGATCGCATTTCATACTTGGGTCACATCATTATCCGAGGAGGAGTGGAAGTGGATCCCCAAAAGATTGTGGCTATCGAGTCATGGCCAGTACCAAGCTCAGTGGCAGAAGTTCGCAGCTTCCTTGGATTAGTCGGTTACTACCGACGATTTGTTTCAGATTTTGCGAGGATTTCAGCGCCGATGACCCAGTTGACCCGCAAGGATGTGCCATTTATTTGGACAGCAGAGTGTCAGGAATCATTTGAGAAGTTGAAGCGAGGTTTGATAACGGCTCCCATTCTCACCCTTCCAGATGGGACCGGAGGATTCACAGTTTATTACGACGCTTCAGACAGAAGATTGGGGTGTGTCTTGATGCAGCATGGGAAGGAGATATCTTATGTGTCACGTCAACTACGTGATCATGAGAAGAATTACCCGACCCACGACTTGGAACTGGCGGCGGTAGTGTTTGCTTTGAAGTTGTGGAGACACTACTTGTACGGAGATAGAGTGGAGATCTTTACTGATCATAAGAGCCTGAAGTATGTTTTCACCCAGAAGGACCTTAATATGTGGCAGAGAAGATGGCTCGAGCTACTGGTGGACTATGATGTGGATTTACAGTATCATCCCGGGAAAGCCAACGTTGTAGCAGATGCATTGAGCAGAAGATCCGAAATTTATCTCCTGACGGCGCAACCAGAATTATTGGCAGATCTACAGAAGATGGGAATTGAAGTGGTTCTTCCAACCAGCGTGGCATTGATGGCCAGCCTACAGGTTTAGTCCAGTATAGTTGAGAGAATCCGGGTGGCGCAGTCAACAGATTCCAAGATCCAGCGACTCAAAGCAGAGTGTGAAACAGGAAGAAGGCCAGAGTTATGTATCCATGAAGACGGTATACTTTGGCACGGCACTCGTCTTTGTGTACCCAGTGGAGATATCACAGGAAGTCATGGCAGAAGCCCACAGTTCGCAATATTCTATTCATCCGGATGGTACGAAGATGTACCGTGATATTCGTCAGCACTTCTGGTGGAATGGCATGAAGAGGGAGATAGCCCGGTTTGTCTCTCGGTGTTTGGTTTGCCAACAGGTTAAAGCTGAACATCAGAGGCCCGCTGGACTTCTTCAACCCTTACCAATCCCAGAATGGAAATGGAAATATATAACCATGGATTTCGTGACCGGATTGCCCAGATCTCCGGCCGGCAGAGATGCTATTTGGGTAATTGTGGACAGGCTTACCAAGGTGGCACACTTTCTTCCGTTCAGAGTTGGGCAGTCGACGGCGCAGTTAGCAGAGATGTATCTCAGGCAGATCGTCAGGCTTCACGGTGTGCCAGTCAGCATCACCTCGGACAGGGATTCAAGATTCACATCATACTTTTGGCACAGCTTGCAGAAGAGTTTGGGGACTCGCCTTCAATTCAGCTCAGCTTATCACCCGCAGACGGATGGTCAATCAGAGCGCACAATCCAGACTCTTGAAGATATGTTGAGATCCTGTACCCTTGACTTCGGTGGTTCATGGGAGAATCATCTGCACCTGGTAGAATTCTCGTACAACAACAGTTATCAGGCCAGTATCCAGATGGCACCCTTCGAGGCTCTTTATGGCAGGAAGTGCAGATCCCCGCTAGCATGGGACGATGTCGGAGAGAGGCAGATGCTCGGACCCGAATTGATTTTCCAGACGGGTTGAAGTGGTCAGGAAGGTCAGAGATCACCTCCGAGTTGCCCAGGACCGCCAGCGCCACTGGACCGATGCTCATCGGCGTCCCTTAGAATTTGCTGTCGGCGACCATGTATTCCTTAGGATCTTGCCTAACCGCGGCGTTATTCGCTTCGGCGTGCGGGGAAAGCTTAGTCCTAGGTATATAGGGCCGTTCGACATTCTAGAGCGAGTAGGAGATGTATCATATCGTCTCGCTCTTCTACCGTCGCTATGTGAGGTACATGATGTATTCCATGTGTCCCAATTACGATGATATATTTCGGACCCGAGCCACATCCTAGACCATTCGGAATTGGTTGTTGGTACCAACCTTTCGTATGAGGAGAGGCCCGTGTCTATATTGGACCGAAGGAAGAAGATACTCAAAAACAAGACTATTAAATTAGTCCGTGTGCTTGGGGTCATCACTCTCTAGGTGAGTCAACGTAGGAGCGTGAGGACGACATTCGATCGCGATATCCCTACCTGTTTGACTCGTGAGGTATAATATCTTTCTTATGCCTTACGTTTTCTTCCTTGCTTGTATTGTATGATTGTATGATTGAACTGCTTAGTGTAACTTGCATGTGCTTAGTGTAGCTTGTCGTGACAATCTCTAGCTCCTTGATTAAATTCCGAGGACGAAATTCTTTTAAGGTGGGTAGAGTTGTCACCCTCATTTCCTGTATTTCTCATATTTCGTATTTATACTCGTATCTGGATTTTGGCATGTATTTTTATTTTCTCAACTTGTGGAGTTTCAGTATTTCTCGTATTTTGGATTTTGTCATGGTTCGATTTTAATTGGTTTGGATTGGGTTGGTTTGATTTGGTTTATTATGCATTGGAACACCTTAACCTACACTCCACCTTCAACACACCACATCTCACCCTCTTTAAAACTCCACCAACTTTTTCTCTCTCCTCATAACCCCATTAATTTCTTCTTCTCCTTCCTCTACACTACTCTCTTCTCCTTCCTCTCCACAACACCCACCATAGGCAAGTGCACCTTGCCACCACATGAGAACCCCTTTTATTTGTCCATTTGCTAGTTTAGGACGTGGTGATCAACATTAGAACTTAGCATTTTGGGATTTGGAGTCTCCATTGCTCTAGATCTAAGTTTTCTATTTTCGATTTTGTATGGTTTTGATCTACTTAAGTTGGAGTTTTATGGGTTTTGATGTTTCCATGAGGAAGAGAGTTCAATTCCACCCTGGTTGGAACTTTGGAAATCTGGATTTGGAGTTCGGATGGCCAAGTGGTGATGCTTTGAAGTTTTGGAGCTATTGGAGCTTCTTCTCAGCCATGGAGAAGAAGACCCAGGCACTGCGTGCGTGTTTTTACGCGTACGCAGCTCTCTGCTTGCGTGCTTTTGTACGTACGCAGCTCTTTCAGCGTACGTGACTTTTTATGTACGCTGCTCTCAGCGTGCGTGACTTTTCACGTACGCAGCTCTCTCAGCGTGCGTGACTTTTTATGTATGCTGCTCTCAGCGTGCGTGACTTTTCACGTACGTAGCTCTCTCAGCGTGGGTGACTTTTTATGTACGCTGCTCTCAGCGTGCGTGACTTTTCACGTACGCAGCTCTCTCAGCGTGCGTGACTTTTCATGTACGCTGCTCTCAGCGTGCGTGACTTTTCACGTACGCAGCTCTCTCAGCGTGCGTGACTTTTCATGTACGCTGCTCTCAGCGTGCGTGACTTTTCACGTACGTAGCTCTCCTGCGTGCCTGACTTTTCATGTACGCAGCTCTCTCAGCGTGCGTGACTTTTCATGTATGCAGCTCTCTCAGCGTGCGTGACTTTTCACGTACGCAGCTCTCCTGCGTGCGTGACTTTTCATATACGCAGCTCTCTCAGCGTGCGTGACTTTTCATGTACGCAGCTCTCTCAGCGTGCGTGACTTTTCACGTACGCAGCTCTCCTGCGTGCGTGACTTTTCGCGTACGCAGCTCCCCTGCGTGTGTGCCCTTGTGCGTACGATGCTTCCCTGACTCCTTGTTTAACCCATTGGCTCTTGGAGTTTTGGTCTTATTTCTTTAAGCTTGGCTCTTCTATAGTCCTGTATATTGATATTTTATTAGATATTTTACGCCCATTTTATATCCTTACACCTTTTGTCATGAACTTGATTTTACTTAATATGTTGGAATGACTATTGTACATGGCATGGTATGACAAGGAACTAGCATAACACGACAGTGACCCGTAGTGGTGCACTCCTGACATGACCAACCTGACATGATAGTGGCCCGTCGTGGCGCACTCCTGACAAGTACCCTGACATGATTTATCTTAACGCTGTTGCGACGGCTAATTTAGCTTGACCTGCCTTGACACCGTGGGTGGTTCTTTCTTGCTTGCTTGTTAAATCCACTTGTCCTGTCTTGCATCATGTCTAGGATGGGACTCCTGAGTACCACGGTCAGGAGCACCTAATAAAATGGATTAAGGTTAATAACTAGAATAACACAGTAGTCATGAAGAGATGACACGGTTACAGGCAATTCCGTTACCTAGGCGCTCTTGGGATCTGTAGCCTGCCGTCGAGTAGGGCACATTTACAGCACACCGTCGCATGTTGTACCCTCTAAGTCACCTAAGGGTACATTTGTCTCCCGGACAATGTACCCACCTGAATTCAACTCCTAATTTTTGACCTGGGTAACCTGGATGGTCTGCAGGGCTTGTGGCTGTAGAACAATCTCACTGCATCTTATTAGTAATTAGGCCTGTGATAACCCTAGTTAGTTAAAGTAGCAAGCCGTAGTATATGCTTGGCCGTGATTGATTGAATGAGGTATAACCAGTTTAGCCATGTCTTGATCCAGTACAAGATTGCTCCATGTCTTGATTTCTTGCATTATTATCTTGCCGATAAATGGTGGAAACCAAGTTCTGTTCAGATGAAGGGTTACAACCCCGGTCCTTGTTTGGTTTACGGGTTGTAACCTGGCTATCGGAATAGTCCCATGGTTATCTCGTCGTATATCATCCTGACATGTTTTCGTAAGTTCTAGTTTTAATATTATATTTTATTGTGCTGATTGCTGGCTTTTGTTCTTATTTCGTGGCCCCCTTGTGGCACTTGCTCTTTCTGGGGTTGACCCAGCTGGTTTGTGTGGCCAGATTTCGGAGCAGCTCCCGAGGATCTTTCGAACCTCCTGCCCAATGGTGGCGACTAGAAGGAACCCGGGCTACGAGTGGGTTCTCTATTTTGTTTCGCTCACTCTATTGTAAAGTTATTCTTTTGAGGCGTTTAGCCGACGAGCACCTGGTAGCTCGATGCACTTTTACTTACTGTCTACCTACGGGCTGCAAACATGATTAACAAATCCTAGGGTTGATCATGTATGACTTAACTCTTGTTAGTCCTAGTATTTTGTACGACTAGCTTCATGATCAGCTGAATATGTAATATTTGGGACGCCTTATTATTGTATATTTAATGATCATACATCTTGCGACCTTACTTACTTGCTTGTGATTGAGACATTAGGCTTGTTCATGACCATAAGAGACTGTTGGCTTGTAGTAAACCCTCATATTTCTAGATAGTCGTGAACGTATATCGAGGTGGTTCCCATTTCAATATACGTAGCTGGCTATGTCTGCCCCCGCTCTCCAGTATTCTGGTTCTGGGGCGAGACAACCACGAAGCCGTTACGCAACTTTCGATGCTTTCGGTTCGCGACCACGTCGCCCGGAATGGCAGGACGCACGTCGTGTGGAGCGTTTTCGTGATTTTTAAAATAGGTTTTTCGGTAACTTTACAATCCAATTACTCATTATAATGTGAACGAAAAATTAATCTATCTGAAGGGTTTTGTTGTCCTACATGCTGTCTAAATAATTGTTCAAATAGATTTTCGAAACTCTTTATGAATCGAAAGGAATCTTCCTTACAAACCGAGGTTTTGGCCCAAAAAACTATTCTATTTTAGCAGTTTTTCATCGGACTTGGGTTCGATTTCTTGACAAATATACTACGCATCTACGTAAAGTAATTTATGGATTGGGAAAAAGGTTTTGTAGGCTCTACGTAGGATTTTACGGATCGAAGAATCGTGGATTATACGCGAAGAACTAGAACAATGAAGTCGGTACCTTGAAAGTGTGCTTGTCACGACCCGCACCCGCTTTTCAGACGCGAGCACGTGAGCAAGCCAGCTACGTATCGAACGAACTCCAGCCGACTCGAATACGTAAACGCTGTCAAGGCTATGGTATACTGCCAAATCATGGCAAAAAATCTATATCTCAATCCACAATAAGAATATGAAACATGAATGAACACTATGGGTCATGGTCTGCAGCCCACTAGCATAAATATCCGATAAGACTCTAAGGAATATAACAAGAGTCTACAACTGAAACAAGAAACAGGATATCTCATGATAAGGAATGAAAAGCACGAGCGGATAATAAACACAATAACAATACCTGAATCCCGCAATGTATCATCATGTCTGCCATCCAGAACTACTAGCTAACTCCGTGCGATCGCTAAACCTGAGGAGATCATCAGGTCCTCAGAGGACTAGCAAGATACATAATATACATGCCTATCTAACAGTTTTATCATGCGCAAGGAAATCAACAAGAAAGAACAAGGACAAGACAAATGACTACGAACACAAACACGAACACGAATACGAACACTAGAAAACTACGTATAAATGAACTGCCGGATGAACGAAACATGATGATCAATGGAAGAAACCAAACCCTCGTCCCGAGTGTGGACTCACTGGTTTGAACTAAACACTAACCCTCGTCCCGAGTGTGGACTCTCTGGTTAGTACTAACCCTCGTCCCGAGTGTGGACTCTCTGGTTAGTACTAACCCTCGTCCCGAGTGTGGACTCTCTGGTTAGTTCACGGCAAGGCACCCTCGTCCCGAGTATGGACTCTCTGGTGCAAATACTACATCCTCGTCCCGTGTGTGGACTCTCTGATGTAAACACCCTCGTCCCGAGCGTGGACTCTCTGGTGCAAGTCAAGTTATAATCAAGTCGAGAAAGTCGTGATGTAGGACTAGACGACTCTAGCAAGGAATACATATGAGGCTAACACAGTATAACAGATAGAAATATCATGACAGAGAGAACAAGAATGTACAGGCAACTAGAAACATGTAAAGTGAAACTATAACATGAAAAGTGTACTAGACATGAAATAAACAATCACGAATGTAAGGAAAAATAGCAGCGAGATGGTGAACATGCATATAAATTATACTGTACAATGGAAGAACCAAACCCTCGTCCCGTGTGTGGACTCACTGGTTTAAACTAACACTAACCCTCGTCCCGAGTGTGGACTCTGGTTAGTACTAACCCTCGTCCCGAGTGTGGACTCTCTGGTTAGTACTAACCCTCGTCCTGAGTGTGGACTCTCTGGTTAGTTCACGGCAAGGCACCCTCGTCCTGAGTGTGGACTCTCTGGTGCAAATACTACATCCTCGTCCCGTGTGTGGACTCTCTGATGTAAATACCCTCGTCCCGAGCGTGGACTCTCTGGTGCCAAGGAAACAATATCAAGGATTTAGGAGTTCACTTACACGTACTCGTTCTATGACACGACTCAAGCAAGGTACTGACGAGAAACTCCAAATACGAAACACAAGGCCAAAAATGAACATGGCTATAAACAAAAAAAACTCCACAGAAAATAACACGAAAAAGCACATGTCCATAAATAATCCAAAAGCTGGAAACTGAAATAAAATGCATGTAAATAAAACTGTAGAGGGAGGCAAGGTATACTTGTCTGGAGGTTGCACGCAAATCCAATAACAATCTAGTCCACTACTAAGCCATAAAGTCCAAATCATCACAACTATCTCCGAAAGCTGAAACAGACAATGCCAACAGTCTCAAAATAGTCAAATTAGCTAGGATTGCCTGCCCTTAAGTCCAATTCTGGACACAGAGGGAAAACGGTAATTTCGGGCAAAAATGATGTCCGCCGTTGGACCCGCTTTGCACCGAAAAGCGTGCCAGAGTCAATGGTCTCTAAAGTCGTCAAACTATATGTGTACGGATCTGGTTTTCCGATACGAACCCAACCGTATGTCCAAAGTTGGATTCCGGTGTCACCCCCATTTCCCGTATTTTCTGTATTTCGTATTTATACTCGTATCTGGATTTTGGCATGTATTTTTTTTTTTTCTCAACTTGTGGAATTTCGGTATTTCTCGTATTTTGGGTTTTTGTCATGGCTCGATTTTAATTGGGATGGTTTAAGTGGTGGCCCATGTAGGTCTTGTCAATCAAGAAATGTGAGGGTTTACCGAATAGATGTCTCAATCAGTATTCGCCCTTGATCTCCGCCCGTATTT
>JANAVB010011804.1:0-48511 GCA_029216955.1 Iris pallida
AACGGATTTGTAGGGCAATCCCCCAAGAAGTTGATAACTATCACAAGGGGCGCCGAGCCGAAGCAAATTTGGTCAACGAGTGCGAAAATCTAAATCTTTAGACTCCCGATTTTATAGCAAAAATAGAAGAATAAATCTCCATTTTCTCTATATTTGATTTAAGTCATGAAACTTTTGGTGGTTTGTATTTTCTGTTTTCTCGATAAATTAAAGTTCTATTTCGAGCACTTTCCTCAAACGTGTGACAAACTTTAATTTTCTTTACTTATAGGCATGGACCACAGGGCAGTGGATTGTCTGGTTGATAGTGGAACGACTCACACTATCTTGAGAGATAAATCATACTTATCTTATACGCCTAAAGTAACCTCAGTGACAACCATTTCGGGACCCTCAACCCTTGTTCAAGGTTTTGGCAAAGCCCATTTTTGTTGTCCAATGGTACTCCCGTTGAAGTATCAGAGGCCTTATATTCTCCAAGGTCCAGTCGTACCTTACTGAGTTTTAAGGATATTCGAGGAAAACGGATTTCATGTTGAAACTGCTCGAGAATATGGCTTTGAGTATCTTTTCATTACCTCCACTCAGTACGGCCAAAAGCGTATCATAGAAAAATTGAAAAGTCTTTCAAGTGGTTTGTATCTCACTATGATACAACACATCGAGAGTAATCTCATTATTCACCGAGCGCCAGTTGATGAGAGGACTTTTATGCTATGGCATGACCGGCTGGGTCATCCGGGTCAAAATACGATGCTTCGCACTATGAATGCATCACATGGGCATCCTCTTGGAGGAAAGAATTTCGTTATAAATCCGAAAAGCCTATGCCAAGCTTGCTCAATTGGAAAGATGAATTTCAAGCCACTCCATGTGAAACCTACGAGATTAGTTTCTCAATTCCTTGAGAAAATTCATGGAGATATTTGTGGACCAATCCAACCAACATGCGGACCATTTAAATACTTCATGGTTTTGGTTGATGCATCGAGTAGATGGTCACACGTAGTGTTGTTGTCCACCCGAAATGCAGCATTTCCTAAACTCCTCGCCCAGATCATTAAGTTAAGGGCTCACCATCCGGATTATCCGATAAAGTCTATTAGACTTGATAATACCGCGGAGTTTACATCGAAGACTTTCGATGATTATTGTATGACTTTGGAAATAAATTTTGAACACCCTGTTGCGTATGTTCATACCCAAAATGGCCTAGCGGAAGCTTTTATAAAGCGACTGCAAGTGATAGCGCGGACCTTGGTTATGCGCACCAAACTCCCACTATCTGCATGGGGATATACAATTTTTCACGCTGCAAATTTGGTCCGTCTGAGGCCCATGGCTACCCAACCACTTTCCGCGTACCAGCTGGTTACTGGATATGAGCCTGACATCTCACATTTACGCGTGTTTGGGTGCCTAGTCAATGTTCCAATTGAGCCGATAAGGCGTTCAAAATTTGGACCTCAGAAGCGACGGGGAATATATGTCGGTTATAACTCCCCGTCCATCATTCGCTATTTAGTGCCCTTGACAGGCGATCTCTTTACCGCGAGACACGCGGATTGTGACTTTGATGAGGCAATCTTTCCGTCGTTAGGGGAAGAAATGCACGCTAACGTTGATGAGAAACGACGTGAATTAGCATGGCATGTGCCCGCTTTTGCTCATCATGATCCCCCCTCTGCACATAGTGATCAGGAAGTGTAGAGGATTCTAGGTCTACAAGATATTATAAATCAAATGCCAGACGCATTTAGCGACCTAGCAAAAGTTACGAGATCAATTAAACCTGCTGCAAATGTGCCTGCAAGGATAGACGTCCCTGAGAGACGTCATGTTCCTGTGAAACATGTTGCTCCGGTCGAACCCGCCGAGCAAAGGACGCTGCCATCGGCCGTCCAGTCCGCCGCTATTCCCAAAAAGAAGGAAAGACCGGTTGGTTCCAAAGATGTTCTGCCCCGGAAGCGGAGAAATCTTGTTAAAGCGTTTTGCCACATGAGATCATTAAGGATCACGGTGATGTATTAGAAGAGCGCATTCCAGATAAAATGCCTATTCCTAATCATGCCGATAACCTCGAAATATCCGTCGAGTATGCTAGCTTAGACGATATTTTGAAGCAAAATAAAACTATAATCGATGATGTGTTCATATACTCAGTGGCCACTGACATTATGAACAATGATGACATGGAACCTCGTAGTGTTACCGAGTGTCAACGACGAACGGACTGGTCACAATGGAAACAAGCAATCCAGGCTGAACTAGACTCCTTAGCGAAAAGAAGCGTGTTTGGACCTGTTGCTCCAACACCACCCAATGTTAAACCAGTTGGTCACAAATGGGTTTTCCTAAGGAAGCGTAATGAGAGAAATGAGATTATGCGATACAAGGCTCGCCTTGTGGCGCAAGGCTTCTCACAACGCCCTGGAATTGATTACGAGGAGACGTATTCTCCCGTAATGGACGTCATAACGTTCCGCTACTTAATCAGTTTAGTAGTTTCCAAAAAACTGAATATGCAGCTCATGGATGTGGTCACAGCCTATCTCTACGGGGATCTAGACACAGAGATATACATGAAAGTCCCTGAAGGACTAAAGATGCCTGAATCAAGTAGTTCCCGACCATGGAACGCGTTCTCGATTAGACTGAGACGTTCGCTATATGGATTGAAACAATCTAGACGAATGTGGTATAATCGCCTAAGCGAATACTTGATCGGTTTGGGATACATTAATAACGAACTTTGCCCATACGTGTTCATAAAGAAATCTACTTCAGGATACACAATCATCGCGGTCTATGTAGATGACATGAATCTCATAGGAATCGAAAAAGACTTGTCAGAAACTGCTGATATCCTGAAGAGAAAATTCGAGATGAAGGATCTTGGAAAGACACGGTTTTGCCTCGGCCTGCAGATCGAGCACCGTAAAGATGGAATTCTTGTCCATCAAGCGAACTACACCCAAAAGGTGTTGAGACGCTTTAGTCATTTTGACGTTAAGCCGTCCGCTACTCCCATGATCGTCCGCTCTCTAGACATTACTAAGGACCCATTTCGTCCAAAGGAGGACGACGAAGAGATATTGAGTCCTGAGTGCTCTTATCTGGGTGCAATAGGCACTTTATTGTACTTGGCCCAATGTACTAGACCGGATATCTCGTTTGCTGTGAATTGTCTAGCTCGACACAGCACCGCGCCAACACGTCGCCATTGGAATGGCATAAAAGACATTTTCTGCTACCTTAAGGGTACTACGGACTTGGGCTTGTTCTATCCCTACGCGGTTTTGAGTGAGTCCAACGCTCTTGGCACTCGAAGCAACGCGACCCTTGTTGGCTACGCCGATGCGGGATACTTATCTGATTCGCACAAGGGGCGTTCCCAATCTGGTTATGTCTTTACTATTGGGAATACGGCGATTCCTTGGAGGTCTTGCAAACAGACCTTAGTGGCTACTTCAACGAACCACTCTGAGCTACTCGCGCTCTATGAGGCGACTAGAGAGTGTGTATGGCTTCGAGCTGTTATTGGCCATATTCGAAGTACATGTGATCTTCCATATGACCCAGATGAACCTGTTGTCGTCTATGAGGACAATACCGCTATTATTGATCAAGCGAAACATGGTTACATCAAAGGGGATGCTACCAAGCACATATCGCCCAAGTTGTTCTTTACATATGAACAACAAGTGCTTCAGAAGATTGAAGTGCAACACATTGGATCGGAGAATAACCGTGCAGACTTGTTCACCAAGTCACTGCCGAAACACTCGTTCCAGAAACATGTCAGAGCAATTGGACTTAGAAAACTTTCAGAGCTAGCCTAAGTGAAACATGTTTCCTGCACCTTGTTGTGTGCATGTGAGGGGGAGCGCCCCAACGAGCGCCTCCCAACGCCCTGTTGTGCGTATATCCCGTACCCTGTCGAGTGCGAGTGAAAAGGGAAGCATCCTGATGTATGCTTGTGTACTCTTTTTCCCTTCGATCAAAGTTTTTTCCACTGGATTTTCTTTGGCAAGGTTTTTAACGAGACACAGTTCAAATCCCTTATTCACTAAGGATTATTATAATCAGGGGGAGTATCCAGTTGTATACTTCTAAACCATCGTGTACTCTTTTGTCCTTCGATCAGCGGTTTTTTCCACTGGGTTTTCCCTGACAAGGTTTTGACGAGGCACCTTTGCAATGGTTAGTTTACCCCCATCACACTGACCTGTGTGTACTCTTTTGTCCTTCGACCAAAGTTTTTTTTTCCACTGGGTTTTATTTGGCAAGGTTTTGACGAGGCACAAATAGATGGTCAAACTTGAAGATGCAAGCTACAGACAGACGAAGAAACTCAGAGATGTTTACAAGCAGAATTTCTAGAGAGCCAAGGGGGAGTGTTGTAACTCATATGGCCCTTCCTTTCATCTCCTTGTAACATACAAAAGACCTTTGGCCTTTCATTTCTTCATAACCCCCAACCTCTCTCCCTATATAAAGAGAGGTTGGGATAGCTTGTAATGTGTACTTGTGGTTGATAATATACGAGAAAGCTTCGTCTCCGTGTGTTTGAGCTTTTGCCTTACGACAATATAAATAAAAAGGTAAGTCGATGTCGATACATCAAATATTTAGAGGTATAACAAATTCGACATATGTGACCCGTTAATACTTTCACAGGATGTCAAAAAAAATCAATAAAAAAATAATCGTGGATTAGTAATGTGGAACTTTTGGTTCACAACATATGATGGTGGATTTTAGTTTTCAATTCTTTTGGCATATAATGGTGGGTTTTATTTTGAAGCTTGTTTTAAATATTTAGAACCTCTTTGGTTGCTTGAAAGTGTAAGGAAGTGCGAAAGTGACTTTTTGTCTAGTGAAAGCGAAATGTGTATACCTTTAAGTTTCATGCTAGATCTTGTCTGCTGAGAGTGGCTTTCAATTATTAGAGATGAGATATTTTGTAACTCAAAAGCGATAACATTCAAACTTCTGTGTTTCTATGGCTACGAAAGTTGTGGTAAATGCTAAAGTAAAAAGTGCATTCTAACAATAATTAAACAAGAATAATATATTAACTAATTATTTTATATATTTTTATTTATGTATATTACGAAATATTAATAACCTTAGTTAGCCAATGTTTTTTTTTTACAAATTTATGCTTATTAACAAAAAATTATTATCTAATGATAATATACTAAATAATATTATTGTTATGAAAAATATATATTATATTTGAGAGTAGTGTCCGATATGTTCCCCATATTTGCGTTAATGACATAGTCCAGAATTTTGGAGAGTCTGTACTTTCTAGTCGGTGTGTTTAATTATCAATTTTTTTAATATTAAGTTAAATTTCATTAATTTTTACTACAAATTAGTGTTCATATTACAAATTAATGTAAACAAAAAACTATGAGCTGCATTTAATGGAAATTAATAAAAAAAATTAATTGGCAATTCAGGCCACAGCCTCGTTTGATGGTCGACCAAAATTATAGCCTTATAATGGTTGACATGCGTTGTACTCAATTTTGTTGATCGGCGGTGCTACATGGCCCACCTGCGGGCTAGCCCACGGCCACGCGGCACTCCCCCATTGGCAGGGCGTCGGCATGGGCCCCACGCGAATAGGGGAGGAGCCAATGAGGGAGTACCACGCCGACGTGCGGGGTAGCCCGCCGACGGGCCAAATATTATTTTCGTTTGTCGCCACTTTCGCTTTTGTCCAAACAACGAAAGTGGTCTGTACTAAACTCAGCTCCTCCACATATGCAAAAGCATCCAAGTTTTCAGCCACTTTATGTAATGTCTCGCTCCGCATGAGGCATTTGGTTGGCTGATTGGATGTTATCAGAATGTTGAACCGAGACTTATGTTGGAGATCAAGAGAATTGAAACTGATGCAGTCTCTTAGCCAGCCGAATGGAATGGGTGTTGGAACATGGCTCACTAGTGGAGCTATGTCTGGTGGAAATATATGCGATCGGAATAAGAAGACCCTTTTATGCATGTGAGTGGAACTATCCTTCCTCCTCCTTACTCCTTCATGCTTAATAAAAATGAATACTGAAGTGCTGAGAATATGTCCCTAACGTCCTATACCTTGAATGCTGGATAATTGTGATGCTTTAGCTGCTAAATCGATAGAGATGCTTATGTTGCATAATATTGAAATGAATGACACATGAATATGGAATTGTTGAACGAATCACACTTGATCTGCTAATGTGACGATGCTTGAGAATGAATTGATATTGTCCCTTATGCTTAACGTTGTCGGAACAAGTAGAACACTTGAGTAGTGAGATGCCTTGTGAATGATAGAGTAAGAAGAGGACTGATTATGCTATCGACCCAATGATCCAAATAAAATACTAGAATCATGTACACTCTGTATAACTGTTGCAAAGATATAAAATGTAGCCTGTTTTTTTATAAGCAATGAAAGAAGAATAAATGTTTCTATGAAATGAATAAAATGTTATAGGTGTAACGACCGTGGTTCGTATCACGTATTTTGGTACACGTGCACGTATCTGGATTCATGGCATGTCTCATTTGCATGGTTTATTCTGGTATTTCTATTGCTTGGTTCGGGTCGGTTTGCATGGTTTGGCTTGACTTGGTTTTTCATGTAAACTAACCCCACCTACCACCCCTCTTCCTTTATTAGCCGTCCACTATCTTTCTCTCTCCTCATTACTTCTTCTTCATTACTTCTTCACCATTACTCTATTCCACCTAACAGGAGGTTTAGGCAAGTGCACCTTGCTTCATGGAGGAACTCAGTTTTATTATTTTATTGCCTTCTCCACGAGATCCTAAGTCGCTTTAGTACTTAGCATTTTCGAATTCTATGACTCATTTCATGTAGATCTAAGTTTTTAGTATTTCATGTAGTAGGGATTTTGATTTTTACGCAAGTTTGGCTCCTGAATGGCTGAAGTTCATCAAGTCTTGGCCGAGATGGAGTTTCTCGAGTTCCTGAGCTTTTACGCATGCTTGACTTGGCCTGGTAGAGAAGACGAAGTTTTACGCACACGTTCTAACGTGTTAGCATAGTGTCTCAGCTTTTACGCCCACGTTTTACGTGTCAGCGTGTTATTTAAGTCTTTTACGCGTACGTTTTAACGTGTCCGCGTAGTGCCCCCTTTACGTACACGCAATTGCGTGCTAGCATATTCGTTCTACGTCGAGTTCACTCGAACTCTACGCCGGGACCCTCCCACCCGCGTAGAATCGTACTCGCTTAGACTTTGGCTCGAGTAGACTCTCGCATGCGTAGAGTTTTGCTCGGGTGTTTGCGCGCGTTGAATTCTACTCGCGTAAAATTCTTACGCGCATATAATCCCGCTTGCGTAAAGCCCGGCTAGCGTAGAACCCCACCCACATGCATCCTTGCTCGCGTAGAACTATCTCTCCCTTACTCTTGCTCGCGTAGAGCCACTTTATGCTTGAGGCCCTTGGCCTAGCGTAGAGGCTCGCTTGCGTAGAGCCTTGAGCCCTTTGTGTACTCGATTGTCTTTCTGTGCCTTGCACTTTTCATGATTTGACAAGCACGGATGGAGTAATATGACCGGATTATTAATGATGCTTGGCATGGTGTGGAGTAAACATGACATGATATGACAAGCAAGCATGATAGGAACTATTGAAAGACTGTTACGACGGCTTGCATGACATGACTATAATGAATGACCTGGATACCGTGGACGATTGTGTTTGTACAAATGAACCCGTATTGTCTTGCATCATGTCTAGGGTATGGATCCCTGAATACCACGGTCAGGGATACCTACTGAAAATTAACTAAGGCTAATAACTAGAATAAATCAGTAGTCATGAAGAGATTTCTCAGCTACAGGCAATCCCGTTATCTGGGCGCTCAAGTGGACTTGTAGCCTGCCGATGAGTAGGGCACATTTTCAGCACACTGTCAAGTGTTACCTCCTTCATGAATGGATATTCGACCTGGATAAACTGGATGGTCTGCAGGGCTTGTGGCTGTTGGAATAATCTCATTGCATTTTGCTAGTAACTAGGCATGTGATAACCCTAGTTAGTTAAAGTATCAAGCCATACTCATTGTGTGGCCGTGATTGATTGAATGGAGTCTAGCCCAGCTGTCACTTCCCATTTTCAGAATACGTATTCTAATACGTGTACTGCTCGAATGTATTTATTTAATATTTATCATGTATTATTCTGTATTTAAATTTCTTTAATTTTACGCTAATTAATTTTTTATATTTTTACTTTCTGCTTTTATTCTCTGCTTTAGCTTGCTTTAGGTTCGGCCTAGGTTGGTTTATTTTCGGGCTTATGATGGCTCATCATGAACCGAACCCAACACCCCCATTTAAGCCCCATCTCCTTTCTCACTCTTTATTACTTCTTCTCATTTCTCTTCTTCTTTCTCATAACTCTCTCCACCTACCAAAACCCATAGGTAAGTACATCTTGCTCCACATGAGAACCCATATTTTTATGGTTCATTTATCTCCCTCTCGTGATCCTAAGAGAGTTCAGAACTTGGCATTTTTCATTTTGAAGTCTTATTTTTAGTAGATCTAGAAATTACTATTTTTCAGATTTCAGTGGTTTTGATCTGTCAAACTTCCTTATTTCCAAGTTTTGTTCATTCCAGATTGTTGAGGTTGTGTTACACGCCATTCTGATCCATGAAAACTCCATTTCTGGCTTGGAACGAAGGTTCCATGGGAATTGGAGTTCAGGAGGAACTCTACGCCCACGTTGTTACGCGTTAGCGTAATATTGAGTTTTATGCCTACGTTGTTACGTGTTAGCGTAATATTGAGTTTTACGCCCACGTTATACATGTCCGCGTAGTGCCGAGCTTTACGCCCACAATCGCTCGTGTCAGCGTAAAACTGTTTTACGCAAGTCTACTTGACTTGGCGTATTCTTTGTTTTACGCGCACAGTGTCTCAGGCGTAAAACTTGACTCTTCACACGAGCAATCCTTTACGCATGCAATGTTTTACGCGCACAATGTTTCCTGCGTAAAACTCTAATCTTTTTACGCGTACTCCTTGGCTCGGCGTAAAACGAGTTTTTACGCGCAACTTGTTCCGTTATTTTGAGCGTACTTCCTTCACGCGTATTCATCCCTGCGTATACTTTGACCCTTACGCGCACGAGTTTTACGCGTGACGTTACCTTTTACGCATATAAATTCATGCGTAAACCTGACTTTTACGCATACCATATTTTACGCGCGTATTTTGCCTTAGCGTAAAACTTTGGCGTAGACTAATCATGGTACAAACTAGTCTTGGCGTAATCCAACCTTGGTGTTCCTATTGTCCTATACTTTATTCACTTTATGTTGGCATGATAATTCTCCTCTTATATCCTTACGCCTTTTGGCATGAACTTGATATAATCATGATATGTTAATATTTTCTTTAATATAGATTGTTACGTAGAATGTACCAGGTGTCGTGAATTGATCTATAGATACCCCGAATGACTGGAATTTAACCCTGAGAGTGTAGACTCGACCATACTAAATAATAGTTGACTTTCATGCCTTGTTACGAATTGACATTGATTGTTATTAGTAATTGATCATGCGTTCCTAGTTGGAACTAAGAGACTGGCTAGTCGTCTTATTGAATTGAATGAACGAGACACGTTCATATTAACTAAGAACTATTGTAATCGACTGGCTGATCCCGAACATTGGCATATAGGCACATGCAGGCTTCAATTTATTTATTTATTTTATTTTACAGAAGCAGCATGTGTACTTTATGGTCAAGGCATGATTATCCCGTGGATAGTTTTGATTGTTGCATTATGCTATGTAAGACCTACAACCTAACCGCACGGGTATCGTTGTAGAGTTGTGCATGTCGTGCTTGTACGAAAGTACTCATTTTGAATGACCATGATCCACGGCATGAGATTTCACTTAACATAGAGGCTATTAAATTAAATAAAATAATGATTGCATGGAGAGTATGGATTCCCGAGTTCTTACATGGCAGCCCTCTTTGGGACTATTAGTGCCCGACAGGTCGGCTGGTTCCTACAGATACTGCAAATCTGCCATACGGACAGGGAGCGATATCTGCTTATATTATTGTATATTGTATATTGATGACGGGCGTCCCGCTGGGACTCGTCTAATTCATGATTGGCGCAACTGATTGATTGGATAAACTAGCCTTGTTTGCGCATAGTAAGAACTGAGAAATCCTTATTGTATAATTCCAAGGTAACTTGGAACTCACAATAGCAAGCCGTAGTAGTTGCATGTCCGTTTAAATTGATTTATTTGTGTACTGTACCTACTCTATTTATTAACTGAGATGATCAGAATGTCAGGGCACGACGGGTCAACTTTTGTCCTTGTTTGGTTGGAAAGTTGGTTTGAAGTGTCGTGATGTTGTGTGAATCCCAGTAGCAAGCAGAGACCTATGTATTATATCCCTAATTTTTATCACTGGTTTTAATTCTCATGTCGTGCTTTCTTGTGGTACTTGCTATTAGAGGTCTAACCTCTCTGGTTTTGCATGGCCAGATTTAGAGCCGGTCCCCGAGGATTCAGCTTACTTCCACCTCCAAGATGGTCAATACTAGAGGAATGATCACAGGAGGACTCGAGTGGGTTCCTTACTTCCTCGTTCATTTTGTTACTTACTTTATTCTTTGTCGTTTGGCACCGACATGTTAGTCGGATTGTCTTGTATTTACTTTTATATAATTGTAACTAAGTCAGGCTGCAGCTGATAAACAATTATGTATACTTTGCTACATCATCTGGCTATGTTTTATAAAGCCAGATATCAAGAATATTTTGACTGAGCGTTTGGGACGCCTTACTGCTTTATCTTATATGTTCTCTATTACTATTTCTTGTTTGAATGATTGAGACAATAGATGTGAAGCGACCATAGCGAGACTTTCATGTAGTATGCACCCCCTCGTCTTTTAGACAGTATTGATCATTTTATACGGTATTCATCTACCCGTAATACGTAGCTGGCTGAGTCATTCCCCCGCTCTCCAGTATTCTGGTTCTGGGGCGTGACACCAGCTTAGTCTTGTCCTGATCCTGTACAAGATTGTATCATGACCTGATTTTTTGTGCTTACTTATCGATAAATGACGAGAAACCAAGTTCTATTCAGATGAAGGGTTTAAACCCCGGTCCTTGTTTGGTTTAAGGGTTGTAACTTGGTTATCTGAATAGTCCCATGGTTATCTTATCATATATCGTCATGATTATTTATGCTTACCTTAACAATAATGATCAGGGGACAAGTTCTGTTCAGGCGAAGGGTTACAACCCCGGTCCTTGTTTGGTTTAAGGGTTGTAACCTGGCTCCCGGAGCAGTTCTGTGTCCTCTCTTCGTTTATTGTCATATTATACCCTACGTCATGCTCGTCATGTTTTACTTTAACCAACAGTATTTGAGACGGGTTTCTATTCAGGTGAAGGGTTACAACCTCTGTCATTGTTTGGTTTAAGGGTTGTGGCCTGGCTACTTGAATGGTTTTCTCGTACTCAATTTACTGTTGTTATCCCTGTTATGATCAGTTTCTCTTATAATAATTATCTTTAATATTCATTCATGATGTGCTGGTTTTAGTTCCTAAGTGAAGCCTCCTTTGTGGCACTTGCTCTTTCTGGGGTCTGACCCAGCTGGTTTTGTATGGCCAGATATCGGAGCAGCTCCAGAGGATCTACCTTCCTTCCAGCCAGATGGTGACCACCAGGCGTAACCCTGGCAACGAGTGGGTTTATTTTTGGCTCTCCCACTCTATTGTAAAAATATTCTTTTGAGGCGTTTAGCCGACGAGCACGTGTTTAGCTCGATTGCACCTTTATTTACTGTCTGCCTACGGGCTGTAACATGATTGGCAAATCCTAGGGTTGATCATGTATGACTGAAACTCCTGCTAGTCTTGACATTTTGTACGACTAGCTTCATGATCATCCAAATATGTAATGTATTGGACGCCTTACTATTGTATATTTGGTGCTCTGACATCTTATAACTGTTATTACTTGCTTGAGATTGAGACAATAGGCTTGTTCATGACCATAGGAGACTGATGGCTTGTAGTTAAACCCTCATGTATCTAGACAGCCATGACCGCATAGCGAGGTGGGTTGTACTTCAATATACGTAGCTGGCTATGTTCGCCCCCGCTCTCCAGTATTCTGGTTCTGGAGCGTTACAATAGGTCCCTTTGAAATGAATGAATGCTGGTTATTCCTCCTTGAAAGGAATATTATTAGAACTGTTGCAATGAAGCAATGAATGAAAAAATGATGAGGCTTGGGATCGTCGAGATCACCAAGTGAAATGATAAAAATATTGGAAATGATGAGTCGTTGAAAACGACATGGATGAGTTGAATGATGCACTTTTGCCTTTATTTATTTTAATATTTCACCATGCATTTTATGTTCATGATCGAGTCGGACACACATTGTCACGACCCGCATCCAGTGTAAGGGCACGAGAAGTGGGTACGTCCAGCCTACGTCGCAGTATCGACGGTAGAACGTTGTCCTAGGTCACATACATCTAACAATAATAAGGTACCTGTATAATGTATACGCTCCGAATAGAGGACAATATAGAAATGTACAACTCAATCACAGCTAAGGTAGGAAGTACGATAAGATAGATAGATAAGATCTAAATCCACAATGAAATACAAATAAGAGACAGAAACTAAGTGTCTAAGATAACAAATCCACAATAACAAAATCCTCAATAAGTACAAGTGTATCCAAAACAAAACAAGACAATAAGTGAGATACTGGTCTAGCTAACTAGCCTAGACTACTGGGGTAATGTCCTCTGCAAGTGATGGGTCCTTGTCACGACCCGCACCCGCTTTTCGGACGCGAACTCGTAAGCAAGCCAGCTACGTATCGAGCGGACTACAGCCCGACTCGAGTACGTATAAGCTGTCCAGAGTAGGATATCATGCCTAATATAAACTATATCTCAATCCACAAGAATTATATAAACAAGAATGAACAAGTATGGGTCATGGTCAGCAGCCCATTAGCATATTGTTCGATTAGACTCTAAGAATGATATGAGTCTATAAATAAGCAGAGTATATCATGGTACTGAAAATAAAGCACGAGAGGATAATAAAGAAATATCACAAGCAAATACCTGTATCATGCATCGCAATCCTCTACCATCCTGCTCTGCTAACTAACTCCATACAATCGCTAAACCTAGGGAGATCATCAGGTCCTCAGAGGACTAGCAAGATACATAAAACATGCCTATCTAACAGTTTAATCATGCAATAATACATACAGGGTATAAACAGAAACTGGACAGAAAACTGACATATGGCTACCGACAGGTAACTATGAACACGGATATGGGATCAAGTATGCATAAATGAACTACTGGAAGATCAATGGAATACCAACCCTCGCCCCGAAAGTGGACTTGCAGGTCAGTTTCAAGACAAGTCACCCTCGCCCCGTATGTGGACTCGCAGGTGCAAAGGACAACCCTCGTCCCGTGTGTGGACTCACAGGTTGTGGGAAAGACAAAGGAATAGCAGTTCACTCACACATACTTGCAGACACGACTCAGTCAAGATACAGGTGAAGACACGACATGACACAATCACGATACACGAGAGAACCAATCTGATATGAATTACAAGGCTAACCATGAACAAGGACTATATCTATACTAGCATGCACGATATACAAATCACAAGTAACTAATCAACTAGTAAAACTATATAATAATAGAAATATATATGTACATAAACTGTAGAGGGAGGCAAGGTATACTTGCCTGGGGGTTGCACGGAGAACCAACAATGTATCGCCAATCAATAAGTCAGAAAGTCCAAGTCATCACAATTGTCTCCGAAAGCTGAAACAAATATTGCCAACATTCTCAGAATAGTCAAATTAGCTAGGATTGCCTGTCCTTAAGTCCAATTCTGGACACAGAGATAAAATGGCAATTTCGGACAAAAATGGTGTCCGCCGTTGGACCCGCTTTGCACCAAAAAGCGTGCCAGAGTCAATGGTCTCTAAAGTCGTCAAACTATATGTATATAAATTTGTTTTGATGATATGAACCCAACGGTATGTCCAGTTTTGGATTCTGATGGGCCGTGCACAAAATCGTCCGTTGAATTAGATCGTGGGGCCCATGAAACGGCGATCCAATCAACTGTCTCAGAATTGGACCAAACTTGGCATACATGACCAAACAAATAGTACGATCCTGTTGGCACAAGTTTCGTCTCGATCTGATGAGCGTGCACAAAGTAATTGAGAAATTTGCACAGAGGCCGATACGGTAAATTTCGACGGATACGCATCAAATTCGTCGCGCACACGCGACTAATTTGAATTCCGTCAAAGCCCACACGACCACGAAGCCGTTACGCACCTTTCGATGCCTTTGGTTCGCGACCACGTCGCTCGGAATGGCGGAACGCACGTCGTATCGAAGGTTTTTAGTGATTTTAAAAAACAGATTTTTGTCAAACTTCGGGATCCGATTTCTCGGCATACGGTCTGTGAAATTTATTTCTACAAAAAGGGTTTTAAAGGCCTATGGGTTGTCCACAGGAATGTTCAATCATAGTTTTCATATTCTTCGACACGTTGATCGCAAAGTGGTGCTAAACATGCGTACTTGACAGTTTCTAAACTGTTTATTGGAACAGTTTTCCCTCGATCTTTGCATCAATCTCCTGGAGCGATGGCGTGTCCCCATCGAATTTCATTTGTGGGGACTTCTAAAAGGTCATATAGGGTTTCTATACCAACTTACGGAATCGAATTTGATGGAGAATACACGGAATAATTAGATCGGGAAGTTGATACCTGGTTTTGAATCGGTACAGAGCAGTCCCCTGTCCTCGCGCGTGCGCGCGCTGCCATCCGCGGCTGTGGCCGCGCGTGGCGGTGGAGCCGGCGGCGGATGGCGCATCCACGGTCGGGGAGGCCGCTCGACGTTATGGGGTTTAGGGTTTTGCTCCTCTCTCCTTTCGATTACATAGTTATATATGGGTCGGGGTCCGCTCGGTTTTAACAGGGGAGAGTAGCTCGCTGCTATGCTGGGGAGATTGGAGCTGGGCTGGAAGAGTAATGGGCTGGGGTTGCTGCTATTGGGCTGTAGGAGAGAGTGGTCCTGTCGGGCTGTGCAAATTATCGAGAGAGGCTCGGGCTAAGTGGGCTGGGGGAGAGCTGAGTTTGCTCAGCTGGGGTCGGGAATTTGCTCTGGGCTGGGTTGAGTTCTAAGGAGTTCGGGTGGGCTCAACTGGCTTGGGCCCATGGCAGGTTGGGGGGTTCTCCTACAGCCCGGGTTGAGCTGGGCTCAATTATTTCTTTGCTTATTTTTTCTTTTTCTTTTTCTATTCTTTTTTTATATTTCTTATTAACATATAATATCCTCATATACATATATATATATATATATATATATATATATATATATATATATATATATATATATATATATATATATATATATATATATATAATATATATATATATATAATATATATATATATATATATATATATATATATATATATATATATATATATATATATATATATATATATATATTATAGATAAAGATATTTTATGAAACTATATATATATATATATATATATATATATATATATATATATATATATATATATATATATATATATATATATATATATATATATTCACACACAAATACACATATATAATAATAATACAACCACAAATTCTAAATAGTTTCATAAAATATCTTTATATATATATATATATATATATATATATGTGCATGTATAATAAATACATAGTGTACTCTTGAAATCTCCTAAAGGTAACAAGTGGTTATAACATACAAATTTATCCTATTTACTAGAATTATAAATAACACCTTATACGTGTATAAAGCCATATATATATACACCATATATATACTTCTGTATTCCCTAGTATTCTGGCATATTAAATTAGGAAATTCTAACAATATATTTAGCAATGATACTATAGTTCCAAAATAAAGTATCCAAACAATATTAATAATACTGATATATATAGATAACAATTATTTTAGGAAAATAATCATTTGACCATTTGTAATAGAATGCGAAATACACCGTCAAAATATATATCGACACGGACGTCTATGGACGCACTACCCTACTACATGGGCTTGGGCTTGGTTCGGCCCAATTCGGACTAACTTGGTTCAACCGGGTTCCTGCAAGGTCAATAAATCTAATAATAATTAATTAAACTTATTTATAAGGTCATGTCACAACTTAGCCTAGTTTTCCTAGTTAGGGCACACCTATGGCTTGGTATTCCTCTACCATGGCTAAACACTAGTCAAAGCACGCTACTGCACTATCCGTGCCATGATTTCTAGTCGTATGGTACTTCAAAACTCAAGCATGGCTACATTCATCTACCGTAATGTAGCATCCCGCTTTCGATAGGCGACGGAACTTCATAATATGCTAGCGCCGAGTCAGATCGGCCGGGAACTCAGATGGCCATCTGACTCGATCGCTAAGCTTGGTAAACGTTAACGCCTTGCGGCATCGATTCAATTCGATTTGGATGGAAGATACGAGAATCGATCCAACTAATGAAACGACTTCTGTTGGAACAAGTCCTAGATGCAGCGGGCTGCGTCTCGGCGCGCGAGCTCTCTATAAGAGTCCCTTCGACGGGACCGGACCGCTGTATGGTTTTCTTGGAGCTTTGCCGCTTGGCTTGATTGAAGTGCTTTCGCGTCGTTTTCATGGATGCAATTACAAATTTCGATGCAAGGAGAAAAGAAGGAAATCTAACCAAGTGTTGATGCATTGCAGGAGCTCGCGTAACTAAGGATTGACGTTGCGTAGCGCTTCGACGACCTGTACAAAGCAAAGTGATCGGTGGGTGATTCGGCCCCTTCTTTTCTACTCTGTCCCGCAAACTTATTCCTTGCTTCGAATTCATTCAAATCGAACGATGCCAAGTTAATTGCATGCCAATCCACTAAGTCCAAGAACTCGGGAAAATGTATAAATTTAGAGTAATTCACTCCGAAAATACAAGTCTATCACATAAACCAGAAAGTTTAAGGTTCTAGTAAAAAGATAGACTATTTCAAGTGCTGCAAAAAATATTATGAAACGTCGATCGTGGGTTATGATGCCTCGGACAATTTGGTGCCTACGGGACGCTAAATCGGAGTACGGCTTGGGGAAAATGAAACGTTGCATGAGTTGGGGGAAATGATAATGTCGTTCAATACTGTCCGTGCTATACAAAACTGGTTGCATATATAAACTGTTCACGTATTGGCATGGTCATGGACGGCTTGTGCACAAGTTGATATTTTCCTCGAATCGATATCCGGGGCATCGGAATCGACTCGACCTAGGGGGAATGAATAATCGTGCTTCGGCACTGATGCATTGCGGGACCGTCAGTCAGGCTTGCAACCTAGACTGAGCGGGCCGAAATGCCGTTGAGAATAGTCCCACGTGATGTGTAACATCAATGACCGCATATAAGATAGCAGCATGCTCACCTATTGTCTTATGCAGGTGTGAATATTATCTCTGTTTTTATGCAGGGACGAGCACGGCCGTGGTAAGAAATATGATAAATTGCTATGGTTCACTGTATGCTTTATTACGCAAAGGTGGCTATCGAATATGAACTGAATTCATTTAGTTCTAATAGAAAGACAACTCTAAAGCATGCCTACCCTAACAATCAGAGTCGGTTTAGACGAGTGGGTTCGTCTCGTCCACTTAGCAAGTATGCTAATCCCATTTCCCCAATTTCCCCAGGTGCGATGGGCGCGCTCAACTAAACTGGAGCTGAAGTACGGAGAGGCATTTTGAAGCTCTTCCTATGCTGAAGTATTTTGAAGCCAATTCAAGTCGACGGCTTTGTATAAAGGGGCAAATGTATGGGACGGCAAGCGTTAGTTCAGGCAACTTGTCGAATGTATTTCCTTATGTTTTCAATCAATGTAGCCGCAACGGCATCCAATGTAAATTACGACTTGCACTTCGTTGCAAGCTATGAATGAAAAGCATTTCTATCTTCCTATACTGCGTCTTATATTCTGATGTGATTTGTGAAGTTTCGACTTGGCGTATTTATATCAAAATCAAAAGATAACCATTTGAGAACTTGTCATCTTGCCTTGCACGAGCGCAACTCCAGGCTCGTGCGGCATCACGCCTTAGCGAGGACGATCGAATCGGCAAAGTAACACCGGGGACGAACGGTTTGTCGACTCGGGGCGTGACACGTAATAATTAACTAAATAATTATTCATAATATTCTAAAATCACTATTTATATCAAATAAATAATAAAATAATTTTTTTTTAAAATTCTCAGGGAAGGGAAGCTACAGTCCTCCTGGGGGTCCAGCTCACATGTGTCATCTAGGCCTGCTCCATAGTATGTGTCACGACCCGCACCCACTGTTTGGGTACGAGAACGTAACAACGCCCAGCCTACACCGCAGTGTCGGCGGTAGAACGCTGTCCTAGGTCACAACATCTAACAATATAATGCTAAGCAGTTATACTCCCCGAATGGGGGTGACATAGCAGATACAGTCTCAATCACATCTAAGGCAGAGCATGATAATGATAGATAAAACATGAAATCCAAAAGAGATACAGGAGATAGAAGTCTAAGTGTCTAAGATACATAAACCCAGGAATACATCTCAAAACTCAAATACAGTAATCCACAAATCAAGTACAACTCCAGACAAATGAAATAACTAACTAAACATCCTCTAATGTGTCTCCTCTAGGCTAGCAGGCACCTCCAGGCTATCTGTAAAATTTATCAACAGGTCCAGTCAGGACTGGAGCGAGTACAGTACATCTTAACAGATCATAGCAGGTTAGAAAATATAATCATGCAGTAAAGTAAGATACAGGTACTGAAGGAAAACAGTATGTAAACAGAGAGAGAACTGTAATAGAAATATCTACTATACATAGAGAACTAGTAGTGACTAGTGAGTCAGAGTACAATATGAACATGTAAATGGCCTGGGATGATTCTGTGAAGACACTACGGAATGATTCAATGAAGATACTACTGGTGTATTATTCACATGTCCACTTCTACTCCCCCGTACCTCCAATCAATACACAAGAATCCAGCCAGGTTATGTTATATGATTCCATGCACGGCCCCCGAAGGGTGATACATGGATGTCCCATAAATGGGGATTCTGGGGGTTACCCAACAGTGTAAGATTCAAGAGACTCTGTGATCATGAGGGTACATGTCACAAGTAATCAAGTGAACCAAGAAGCATAGTGATACGCCGTGTAAGTGAAACGCACAGAACATAGAGTACCCGATGCTCCCTAAGGATAACATCTCAAGAAAGGATCCATATAGTACCAATCCGTGTGACCATCGTGACAGTACAAGTAAAGTAATCTACTGCAGGAAATAATTCTAAGCAGGATATGAAATGATCAGAGAATGTACTAGCCTCGATAACCTGAACAGCTGATAAGTATAGGGGGGTCCCGCTGAAGCCACAGAGTCCTATTTAAAGCAACACATGTTACAACATGTCCAGAAGGGTAATATAAAGCACTACAATACATTCTATATGAATCTAGGTCAAACTAGGCCAAAGTCAACCCTTGGTCAACTCTGGTCAACTACACTAGTCAAACTAGGTCAAACTAGGTCATGTCCTAACCCAGCAAGTCTTACTAGGCCTAACCAAGACTATCCTAGCAAGCACACATCAATACAAGGCTATACAAGCCAATATACACCCAACTCTATATAGCATGCAATTATTCACTACTCAAATAGGCAAGAATTCACATTGGATATACACTAGGTAATCTATTACTTTAAGCTATATATGTCTACACATATATACACATGCATATATTGGTATTCAACATTAGGTCTATAATCATGGCATTTCAAATGGTTATATAAACTTATATATTACAACACAATATGCTAACATATATATAATATACATACATAGCTAAGTTAACTATATTCATAAATACTTATTTAAGAGGCTATGTGTGTGTATGTGAACATGGCAAAGGGACAAGTGAGGGTTAAATGGACATACATAGTGTATACATATCAAAGAGTGTCAAAGTGTAAGTGAACAAAGTGTCAAGTGTGATAGTGCCAACATAGTATAAGGGGTACATGAGGTAATATAGGATTTGTGTTAACATAGAACATTACATCTCATTAACTTGTATATTGCATACATTACATCTATTATTACATTACATTCATGCTTGCATTCATTCATCATTCATTTATTCTCTTGCACTATTATATGCACCATACATTACATACTATGGAACCTACATATTCATTACAAGCCATACTTATACATGCTTACATTAGATAGGATACTTACACCTCATACATCATTTATTTAACCATTTACTCATGCTTGCATTCTCTATTTAATTATATAATGTATATACATTAACATGGGTTAAAATCAAATAGAACATTATATTACACACAAGCGTGCACAAAATGCATATGCCGAATAGTAACTCCTACTAATAATCAATACTGTACTATCTCAGCATGAATTAAAATTTAGGATTAAAGTATGTTATAGATCTATGTGTTAGCTTTCCGAAACTTCAAACGGATCGCGTTTTCATTTCCAGAAACTCTCGGAATCGCGAAAACACCGAGAACGCGTTTGTCTTTCGTACAACTGACACTCAAATAAATCTCCAAAAAGTTACAGAAGGAATTAGGCCTATTAATACATGTTCTTGGAAAGCTAACTTCAATGCGCTTCTTTTTAAAAAAAAACGGGAGATTAAACCGAGCTTTGAGCTAGAAGTTATGACATTTCTAAGTTAGGGCTGAAATTAAAAACGTGGATAAAAATCATGACGGATTTGGGTAGTTTGAGACAAAAGAACACAAATATATAACATAATATATCAAGAACTCACTCTCTACACTAATATATATATATATGAGACACTATAGAACACATCTCCAATACAAAAATATGAGATTAAACATGTAATAATTCATTCATACATAACAACAACACATAGTGTGTCCAAATTTGGGATTTTCCCATATGGACACAACCACAACACAAAGGACACTCCTATGACCTCCAAATGGACACGAAATGGACACAAATGGAGATACAACCATGGGGGTCATTCCTATGGGTTCAAAATAGACCTATATGCATGAGGAAATGAAAAGGAGAAGGGATTTATACCTCCCGGTAGATCGAATCGAAGAAAAGCCTTCCCGGAGCGACACCGACACGTAGAGATTCCAAAAGGACACGAACGAGCTCCGAATCCTCCCAAACTTGGGTAGCTTCCTCCTTGGCTAGAATGGAGAAGGAAAGAAGAAGATTTGGTGGCGAAATGGAATGATTTGGTGGAGAAATTGCTAGGGATTGCTCTCTAGGAATTTGGGGAAGAACAAGAGAGAGAGTGGATGAGAATAATGAAATGAACTTGAACCTATCCTCTCCCAAAGTGGCTGGCCATATGGGGCTATTTGTCCTATTATGGTAAGGTCTAAAATGCCCCCACTAACCTATTCTATGAGTATTAGGAAAGTGTCACGCCCCGAGTCGACAAACCGTTCGTCCCCGGTGTTACTTTGCCGATTCGATCGTCCTCGCTAAGGCGTGATGCCGCACGAGCCTGGAGTTGCGCTCGTGCAAGGCAAGATGACAAGTTCTCAAATGGTTATCTTTTGATTTTGATATAAATACGCCAAGTCGAAACTTCACAAATCACATCAGAATATAAGACGCAGTATAGGAAGATAGAAATGCTTTTCATTCATAGCTTGCAACGAAGTGCAAGTCGTAATTTACATTGGATGCCGTTGCGGCTACATTGATTGAAAACATAAGGAAATACATTCGACAAGTTGCCTGAACTAACGCTTGCCGTCCCATACATTCGCCCCTTTATACAAAGCCGTCGACTTGAATTGGCTTCAAAATACTTCAGCATAGGAAGAGCTTCAAAACGCCTCTCCGTACTTCAGCTCCAGTTTAGTTGAGCGCGCCCGTCGCACCTGGGGAAATTGGGGGAATGGGATTAGCACACTTGCTAAGTGGACGAGACGAACCCACTCGTCTAAACCGACTCTGATTGTTAGGGTAGGCATGCTTTAGAGTTGTCTTTCTATTAGAACTAAATGAATTCAGTTCATATTCGATAGCCACCTTTGCGTAATAAAGCATACAGTGAACCATAGCAATTTATCATATTTCTTACCACGGCCGTGCTCGTCCCTGCATAAAAACAGAGATAATATTCACACCTGCATAAGACAATAGGTGAGCATGCTGCTATCTTATATGCGGTCATTGATGTTACACACCACGTGGGACTATTCTCAACGGCATTTCGGCCCGCTCAGTCTAGGTTGCAAGCCTGACTGACGGTCCCGCAATGCATCAGTGCCGAAACACGATTATTCATTCCCCCTAGGTCGAGTCGATTCCGATGCCCCGGATATCGATTCGAGGAAAATATCAACTTGTGCACAAGCCGTCCATGACCATGCCAATACGTGAACAGTTTATATATGCAACCAGTTTTGTATAGCGCGGACAGTATTGAACGACATTATCATTTCCCCCAACTCATGCAACGTTTCATTTTTCCCAAGCCGTACTCCGATTTAGTGTCCCGTAGGCACCAAATTGTCCGAGGCATCATAACCCACGATCGACGTTTCATAATATTTTGCAGCACTTGAAATAGTCTATCTTTTTACTAGAACCTTAAACTTTCTGGTTTATGTGATAGACTTGTATTTTCGGAGTGAATTACTCTAAATTTATACATTTTCCCGAGTTCTTGGACTTAGTGGATTGGCATGCAATTAACTTGGCATCGTTCGATTTGAATGAATTCGAAGCAAGGAATAAGTTTGCGGGACAGAGTAGAAAAGAAGGGGCCGAATCACCCACCGATCACTTTGCTTTGTGCAGGTCGTCGAAGCGCTACGCAACGTCAATCCTTAGTTACGCGAGCTCCTGCAATGCATCAACACTTGGTTAGATTTCCTTCTTTTCCCCTTGCATCGAAATTTATAATTGCATCCATGAAAACGACGCGAAAGCACTTCAATCAAGCCAAGCGGCAAAGCTCCAAGAAAACCATACAGCGGTCCGGTCCCGTCGAAGGGACTCTTATAGAGAGCTCGTACGCCGAGACGCAGCCCGCTGCATCTAGGACTTGTTCCAACAGAAGTCGTTCCATTAGTTGGATCGATTCTCGTATCTTCCGTCCAAATCGAATTGAATCGATGCCGCAAGGCGTTAACGTTTACCAAGCTTAGCGATCGAGTCAGATGGCCATCTGAGTTCCCGACCGATCTGACTCGGCGCTAGCATATTATGAAGTTCCGTCGCCTATCGAAAGCGGGGCGCTACATAATATACCACTAAGAAAAAGTTTCGTCCCGAAACTTAAGAACAAGGGTCGGACCTTAATTTAGACGAACAACGCAGGGTACTTCTCCTTCATCTCCGCCTCCATCTCCCACGTTGACTCCTCGACTGTATGGTTCCGCCAAAGCACGCGGACCAAGGACATCGACCGATTTCGTAGTACCTTTTCCTTGCGGTCCAAAATTTGAATAGGCTCCTCCGAGTAAGACAAGTCAGTACGTAGCTCCAACTGATCGAAGCTAACCACATGACTTGGATCGTGCACGTATTTTCGAAGTTGTGAAACGTGGAAAACATCGTGCACATCGGCTAAGGCAGGAGGTAGTGCGATCCGATAAGCAACAGTCGCAACTCGCTCAATGATCTCGAAGGGGCCTACAAATCTCGGGCTCAATTTGCCTTTAACGCCGAACCGCATCACTCCACGCATGGGCGTTACTTTCAGAAACACATGGTCCCCGGCCAAGAACTCTAGTGGTCGTCGACGAAGATCTGCGTAGCTCTTTTGTCGACTTTGCGCGATGCGGAGTCTATCTCGGATCAAGCGGACCTTTTCGACGGCCTGCTCCACTAGTTCCGGTCCCAGCACTTGTCACTCTCCGACGTCATCCCAACATATCGACGAACGGCACTTTCTCCCGTAGAGCGCTTCGTATGGAGCCATCTGAATACTCGACTGATAACTGTTGTTATACGCAAACTCCGCAAGCGGCAAATGCGTATCCCAACTAGTCTTTAGGTCGATCGCACACAGACGCAGCATGTCTTCTAGGATTTGATTCACCATCTCCGTCTGTCCGTCTGTTTAGGGATGGTACGCCGAACTAAAGTTCAGTTTGGTTCCCATCGCCGCTTGGAGGCTCGTCCAGAAACGCGATAGGAATCGCCCGTCTCTGTCCGAAATTATTGAGGCCGGCACCCCGTGCAGTCGAACAATCTCATCGACGTAGATTTGCGCTAACCGATCGACGCTCCATCCTACTTTAATTGCGATGAAGTGAGCCGACTTGGTCAATCTATCAACAATGACCCAAATCGCATCATTCCCCCGCGGCGTCTTCGGAAATCCCACAATAAAATCCATCGAGATATTGTCCCACTTCCACTCGGGAATGGGGATGTTCTGCAGCTCTCCGCCGGGCCTCTGGTGTTCCGCCTTCACCTGCTGACACGCCATGCATTGTGATACGAACGTAGCCACGTCTTTCTTCATACCGTGCCACCAAAAGTTTGTGCGCAAGTCCTTGTACATCTTGGTGCTCCCAGGATGTAACGAGTACTTCGCATAATGCGCCTCCGTCAGAATTTCTTTTCTGAGTTCGGCAGTTTCAGGAATGCAGAGCCTTCCCTTTAGTCGCATCGTCCCGTCTCCGTCTTCCGCAAAGTCAGTCGCCCTTTCCGTTGAAATCAGCTCGCGCATCTTCTTCAGGAATGAGTCGTCCTCCTGTGCGGTCTTTATCTTGCTAAGCAGGCTCGATCCTAACTTCAGTTGAGCTAGGTGCAGGTGTCGATATTCAATTCCGAGTTCGATACCCATCGCTTCAAGGTCTCGCTTTATCTCCTTGTTTATGGCCAGTGTTCCCATAAACATTCTGCTGAGTGCGTCGGCCACCACGTTTCCCTTGCCCGGCGTGTACTCGATCGTTAGATCGTAATCTTTTATGAGTTCGAGCCATCGTCGCTGTCGTAGGTTGAGTTCCCGTTGCGTGAACAAGTACTTCAGGCTTTTATGATCTGTGTAGATTCTGCATGCTACACCGTAGAGATAGTGCCGCCATAACTTCAATGCAAAGACGATCGCCGCCAATTCTAGGTCGTGCGTCGGGTAATTTTTCTCGTGCTGCTTCAACTGCCGTGAAGCGTAGGAGATGACTTTGTCTCTCTGCATGAGTACGCACCCGAGGCCAGTTCCTGATGCGTCGCTGAATATCTGAAAGCCTTCGGGACCGTCTGGAAGTGCAAAGATTGGAGCTGAGACGAGCCGTTGCTTCAACTCTTGAAAGCTGGATTCACAGTCGTCGCTCCATTCGAATACTACTCCCTTCTGGGTGAGGCGAGTCAGAGGCGACGCTAGTTTTGAGAAGCTTCGCACGAATCTACGATAGTAGCCCGCTAAGCCCAGGAAGCTCCGAATGTCGCTAGCCGAGGCAGGTCGTTTCCAATCCACCACCGCATCAATCTTCTTTGGGTCCACCGCGACACCTTCGGCAGAGATTACGTGCCCAAGGAATGTCACGCTACTCATCCAGAACTCGCACTTACTCTGCTTGGCGTACAATTTGTTTTCACGCAGAATCTGCAGTACCGTCTTCAAATGTTCCGCGTGCTCTTCCCGATTCTTTGAGTAGACAAGGATATCGTCGATAATACGACTACAAATTTATCTATTTGAGGTCGGAAGACTCGGTTCATCAGATCCATGAAAGCGGCAGGGGCATTCGTCAAACCGAACGGCATGACGAGAAATTCGTAATGACCATATCGAGTGCGGAAGGCAGACTTCGATATGTCGTCGGACTTGATCTTCAACTGATGATAGCCTGAACGAAGATCAATTTTTGAAAATATCGCCGCGCCTTGCAGTTGGTCAAACAAGTCGTCGATTCGCGGCAAAGGATACTTGTTCCGCACGGTCGCCTTGTTGAGTTTCCGATAGTCGATGCATAGCCGCAATGACCCATCTTTCTTCTTCACGAACAGTACGGGAGCTCCCCACGGAGAGACACTAGGGCGAATAAATCCGCGGTCTAGCAACTCTTGTAATTGCACCTTCAGCTCCTTCAGTTCTGCTGGAGCCATTCGGTAAGGCGCCTTTGATATCGGCCGTGTATCCGGAAAGGTGTCGATGCTGAATTCAATTTCTCGATCCGGCGGCATCCCGGGCATCTCGTCAGGAAAGACGTCAGGAAAATCTGCCACAACATCAGTCTGCATTGTGTTTGTATTATCCGTCCGCGTGTCTCAAACTGATGCCAAGTATCCCGCACTGCCGGAACGCAGCATACGCCTTGCCGAGATTGCCGACACCATCATCGCCGTCTTCGAGGCCGTACCGCACGAATATGAGAACTATGTCTCGCCAGGAAGGCGAAACACCACTCTCTTCTCCGCGCACTCGATCGTTGCACGACAAGCGACCAACCAATCCATGCCCAGGATTATGTCGTAATCTTTTATGTCTAGCACGACGGTATCCAGGGATAGATATCTTCCTCCGATGCAAATATGGCCATCCCTACAAATAAAGTTCGCAGGCAAATCGACTCCCGACGGAGTGCTAACGCTAATATTTATATCTAGTGATTGCATGGTTATTTTATTTTCTTTCGCAAAATCAGCAGATATAAAGCTATGCGTCGCACCCGAATCGAATAAGACTCGAGCAGGTATACTTTTGTATAGTAATATACCTGTTACAACAGTATCGGACACGAACGCCTCGTCCCGAGTTAAGGCATAAACTCGGCCTTGAGCTCCGTGTCGTTGGTTCTGCTGGTTGACGGGCACCGCATTTGCGCCTTGCAGTATCGGCGCTTTATACGGATTCGGGACGTTCCTCGGTGGGTTATGTTGATTCGGACCTTTGTGCGGGCAATATGTAACTATATGGCCTACCTCGCCACACTTGTAGCAAGATCTCGTGACGCAGTCGACGGTTCGGTACCCACGCCTACCGCACCTGGTGCAGTGTTGACTGCCATGGCCTCGATCATCGAATCTGTTCGGACGCTTTGTTATTCCCGATCCCCCGGCGCCGGCGTCGTTAGGACGCTTGTTGAAGTTGTTACGAATGCCTCTACTCGACATACGGCCAAAGACGCGCTCACTATTAAGAGCGACATTATAGGATTCGCGGTATGTTCGGCACCTCTGATTCATGACGTCCCTTCGCAGTTCGTCATTCAGGCCTTGTTGGAAGCGTTCACACCATGCGTCCTTGTTGGGCAGGAAGGCGCCGGCAAACTTCGCCAGCTTTGAGAAGCTCGAATCATAATCGTCGACAGACATATTTCCCTGTCGCAGCATCATGAACTCGTCTTCTTTTTGTTGACGGACGGCGCGAGGAACGTACTGTTCGAGGAAGACTTCCTTGAACATTTTTCAGGAAATCGTGGCGTCTGTATCTGCTTCATAGATTTCCTGCTTTTTAGCGGCCCACCAGTCATACGCCCTCAGTTGCAGCTGTAACGCCGCACAAGTTACCCGCTGGGACCCTTCGATGCTAAGCAGATTAAACAGGTCCTCCATCTCCGCGAGCCATCCTACGATCACATCGGGCTCCGCTCGGCCGTTGAACTTCGGTGGATTCATCTTGCGGAACTCCTTTGCCTTGAACAAGGAAGAAGAATCTATCATTTGCGGTTGAGTCTCTTCTTCCTCGTTTTCTTCTTGGTTGCCTTGGTTTCCCTCGGGCCCTTCGTCCGTCGTCTTCGTGTTGCCCGCCATTCTGCTGACTATCTGAGTCAGGGCATTCATCTGTCTTTGTTGCGCTTCGAATTGGGCTTTGAATTGTGTCTGAAGCTGCTGCTGCTGCAGCTCCATCAACTGTAGCATCTTTTGCATAGTCGTCTCGCTAGGCTCGGTGCTTTTTGTGCTCGACGTACTATCTACAGTTTGGGTTGGGGCGGGATTGTTCCTTTTCTTAGTCATTCCTACAAAACAGAGTAAACCCGTTAGTATTTTTCAAAAATATCTACGGGCTTACCTGTATGGAACTCTTATTTCACGTAACATGCCGACAAGCATTCAATCGAGCCATCGCAACGGACATTCCAATAATGAAACATCTTTCGAAAATCCGAGAAACATAACTGTGCTCTGATACCAATTTGTCATCAAGCAAGTCGACAAACCGTTCGTCCCCGGTGTTACTTTGCCGATTCGATCGTCCTCGCTAAGGCGTGATGCCGCACGAGCCTGGAGTTGCGCTCGTGCAAGGCAAGATGACAAGTTCTCAAATGGTTATCTTTTGATTTTGATATAAATACGCCAAGTCGAAACTTCACAAATCACATCAGAATATAAGACGCAGTATAGGAAGATAGAAATGCTTTTCATTCATAGCTTGCAACGAAGTGCAAGTCGTAATTTACATTGGATGCCGTTGCGGCTACATTGATTGAAAACATAAGGAAATACATTCGACAAGTTGCCTGAACTAACGCTTGCCGTCCCATACAGCCGTCGACTTGAATTGGCTTCAAAATACTTCAGCATAGGAAGAGCTTCAAAATGCCTCTCCGTACTTCAGCTCCAGTTTAGTTGAGCGCGCCCGTCGCACCTAGGGAAATTGGGGGAATGGGATTAGCACACTTGCTAAGTGGACGAGACGAACCCACTCGTCTAAACCGACTCTGATTGTTAGGGTAGGCATGCTTTAGAGTTGTCTTTCTATTAGAACTAAATGAATTCAGTTCATATTCGATAGCCACCTTTGCGTAATAAAGCATACAGTGAACCATAGCAATTTATCATATTTCTTACCACGGCCGTGCTCGTCCCTGCATAAAAACAGAGATAATATTCACACCTGCATAAGACAATAGGTGAGCATGCTGCTATCTTATATGCGGTCATTGATGTTACACATCACGTGGGACTATTCTCAACGGCATTTCGGCCCGCTCAGTCTAGGTTGCAAGCCTGACTGACGGTCCCGCAATGCATCAGTGCCGAAGCACGATTATTCATTCCCCCTAGGTCGAGTCGATTCCGATGCCCCGAATATCGATTCGAGGAAAATATCAACTTGTGCACAAGCCGTCCATGACCATGCCAATGCGTGAACAGTTTATATATGCAACCAGTTTTGTATAGCGCGGACAGTATTGAACGACATTATCATTTCCCCCAACTCATGCAACGTTTCATTTTCCCCAAGCCGTACTCCGATTTAGCGTCCCGTAGGCACCAAATTGTCCGAGGCATCATAACCCACGATCGACGTTTCATAATATTTTGCAGCACTTGAAATAGTCTATCTTTTTACTAGAACCTTAAACTTTCTGGTTTATGTGATAGACTTGTATTTTCGGCGTGAATTACTCTAAATTTATACATTTTTCCGAGTTCTTGGACTTAGTGGATTGGCATACAATTAACTTGGCATCGTTCGATTTAAATGAATTCGAAGCAAGGAATAAGTTTGCGGGACAGAGTAGAAAAGAAGGGGCCGAATCACCCACCGATCACTTTGCTTTGTGCAGGTCGTCGAAGCGCTACGCAACGTCAATCCTTAGTTACGCGAGCTCCTGCAATGCATCAACACTTGGTTAGATTTCCTTCTTTTCCCCTTGCATCAAAATTTGTAATTGCATCCATGAAAACGACGCGAAAGCACTTCAATCAAGCCAAGCGGCAAAGCTCCAAGAAAACCATACAGCGGTCCGGTCCCGTCGAAGGGACTTTTATAGAGAGCTCGCGCGCCGAGACGCAACCCGCTGCATCTAGGACTTGTTCTAACAGAAGTCGTTCCATTAGTTGGATCGATTCTCGTATCTTCCGTCCAAATCGAATTGAATCGATGCCGCAAGGCGTTAACGTTTACCAAGCTTAGCGATCGAGTCAGATGGCCATCTGAGTTCCCGACCGATCTGACTCGGCGCTAGCATATTATGAAGTTCCGTCGCCTATCGAAAGCGGAGCGCTACAGAAAGGGCTAATTGGTTGGGGCTAAATTAGTCATTCTAAAGTCTCTAATCACACTAACCTTATCCATAATAATTAGTCTAACCTCTAACTAAAATATTTCTATCATGTGGACTAAAATTAATATTATGTGGGCCATGCCTAACTAGTGTGTGGGTCCCACTAGAGTCAAACTACCCCCGGGTCCCCGTTTCAAGTCGGATTGAGTTGAAATTCGAACCCGACTCAAATAACCCCAAAACAATATCATAAATAATAAAATAATATCAAAATAATTCAAAGAGGTCAAATACAAAAATATCCTTAGGCCAAAAATGATATTAAAATATTATAATCACATGGTTAGGCTCTAGGTCAAACAGTCTATAGGGTTTCACTAGCAAAACGTCAAAACCACAAGTCATTGATTTAAATAATTTTAAAATAATTTAAAATCACCAAAAATTATATCATGAATTAAATATCATTATTAAAATAATTATAAACACAAAATTTCAAAATTACCCTCATTTGGGAAACTGGGTGCTACAGTATGTAGGACAGAACTCCTCAATGTCATTTGTAATATTTTTAACAGGTCCAGTCAGGACGGGAGCGAGCACAATACATCTCACGTAGTTCTTAATATGACAGGATATGTAAATATGCTATAGAGTAAGATACATGAAACGCTGGAAAATATATGAAGTAAAAGAGATGACTGTAAAAAAATATCTACTATAAGTAAAGAGCTAACAGTGACTAGTGATGTAGATTACAAGATAGACATGTGAACGACTTGATAATAAACATGAAAGTTTGCACATGACTACACTACTTTGGAATTGTTCACATGACCATTTATACTCCTCCGTACCCCAATCAATACACAAGGATCCAGACAGGTTATGTTATTGCACATGATATCACATGAAGGCCCATAAATGGGTGCACATGAATGTATACATGGGGGCTCTGTGAACATGAGAGTACATGAATCATAAGAGTGTACATGAATGGTGAAAGTACCGGAGTACATGACAAAAGTGAAATGCACATGACATATTGTAACCCGATGCTCCCGAGGGGGATAACATCTCATGAAAGATTCCATATAGTACCAATCCGTGTTAACAACGTGACATCATCAAGTAAAGTAATCTAGAGCATAAATGTAAATTCTATCAAGTATGAAACGGCCAGAGAATGTACTCGCCTGTCACCCTGAATGACTGATATGAATAGATGTCCGAACTGGTGTCACAGAGTCCTATTTAGAGTAAAACATGTTATTAAGTACTCAAATTGTAATAATAGAAATCTGTAATGCAAACTACATAGTCAATTCTTGGTCAACTTTGGTCAACCCTCTAGTCAAACTAGGTCAACATTTAGTCAAACTCTGGTCAATAAGTCCATATTGGGCCTATTGGGTAAATTCTTAGTCAAGCCTATCTAATCTTAAGTCTAACTAGTCCAATTAGCTTTTCTTAGTTATTAGAGTCTAATCTAAGGTAAATGGATCTATACCTCTTGTATCTAGGTTACATCATAAAGTAAAATAGCTCACCCTAACTATAGGTGCATAGCCTATGATACCTTAACTTATAGCTATAAACTTAGCCTAACTACACTTTGCATATAGATATCACAAAACTCTACCTCACTCCCTTATCCTAACTAACTTATATCCTTTATAACCATACTTACATATTTACTAAACCCTTTACAACCATCTCTCTACCTATATAGCAAATATCCTAAAACCCAAGAAAATAAGTGGCTTAAAACCACTGTTACTGTGGGTGCTACTACTGTTATAGGTCAATAGCATACTGTTGAATTTATCCCTCTTCTCTCAAACTCATAAACCTATACTAACCCCACAACCTAATATCTAAACTAACACTCATACTCACACTCTAACTCGTGGCCCTAAACCAAGTAACATTCACTCTCAAGCCAAACCATGCCTAGCCAGGCCTAGGCAGGGCCAAACAGAGCCACAACCAAGGCAACCAAGTGCTGCCCCTGCTATATGTCAAGCCAGGCCAAGGGTCAAGGCAGGGCCATGGCAGTGGCCTTGCTCACTGCACTGCTATTGTTATCTGTAGCTGCAACATGTCCTGCCAGGCCAAGCCATGCCAAGGCAAGGCAGCACACTGCCTACAGCTGCTGCTGCTCCCAACTCAGGTATCAACAATCTAGTCCTAACTCTCACAACCAACTGCAATCTCAGTTAACATATCCATCCAACATCTACTCATCAATCTCAGGCAAGCCAACATACATATATATAAACATATAGCTATACCTTTATAAGTATACACTGGTACTTATCTATAATATGCATACAACATACATATAGACATATATCTATATACATTCAGATATAACAAACCAAACGAAAAGCTAAAATATAAGGAAACCTATATGAAACCAATAATGCATTTGAAACCAAATCAACATGTATAAACCAATTTGGAGAGCTAACTAAGCCCAGGTAAACAGTATAACAAACTCATTTGAAATCTTATTTGGAAACTCATTTCGAATTCCTGATTAGTATTAATAATTTAAACTCGTTTTCGAAAACAACCCAATAAATTCAAAACCCCTTCCTAAATGAATCCAGACATGTATACATGTTAATACATCACAAATTTTCATTAATTAATAATTTAAAACACATTTAAACTCTAAAAATACTCAGGATTATCTCAGTATCAGTAAATAGGGCTCGAACCCTAAATTGATATTCGAAACACCATAAAACCCTATTCCAGTCATACCCAGAGGTTAGACACATGTGCACGTGTCAAGTGAGGTGTTCTCGTGTCCAAACTGTGGACACGAAGTGTCCAAATTATGCAAAATAGGGTGTATCAGTCTGTGTACAGACAGGTTCGTGCAGCGTATCCAGGCTCTCGTGGACACGACACACGACACCAGTGTCCTCGTGCATGTGTCCCTGTGTTCGCCCAGAGTAGGGCTACATGCACATCACCCTGAATTGGGTCCAAGTTTTGCCGTGTCCGCAAACGAAGAGCGTATCAGAGCTCACTGTTTGCGAGAACACAGCCAGTGCGTGACCAGTGCGTGCGCGATTTCGTGTCAGACACGACACAAAATCCTGCCAAACTCGAGGGAGGTCCTGACAGAGGTTTTCCTTACCTCTGTACCAAGTGGCACGTATCCACGTGGCAAAACATAAAAGAAAACAGGAGGTGGTAGCAGGGGATGTGCACAGTGCATCGTACAGCGTATTCGTGTCCATTTTGGACACAGACACGACACCAAAATCAACTCAGTCTAGTTGGAAATCAATGTATACATATAAATCAACAAATTTGTTCAAACACTTTCCAAAAATAACAAATAAAAATCCTTTGTGGCATTTCAACAAACACATTCATAAACACAATGATACGTGTCCGATACGGACACCAAATCGACATAAATCCTCACCAAACTCACTCTACAGCTAGGGAAAACCTAGATGAATGTATCTATGGAAAGAAATCAAGAAAATGAAGTGGTTTGAGGGGTTTACCTATTGAATGTCAAACTCAATAAAAAACTTCAAAAATAAGAATCCTTCTTACAACACAAAAGCCCCAAATTGTTCAAAAGTTGTGATTTCTCATCATGAACAGTAAATAGGCAATGATTAGGTCCTAATGCAAGAGACTAGAGTCAAAAAGGAATTAAAATGAAGAAGTTGTGAAGTGTTGAAGAATGGTTAATACCTCTTTCTTGCCAAATGTAGAAATAATGTAAAAAGAGGCAAGAACAATGAAGAGGCATTAAATAGAGGGGAAAACCCTAGGGGGGCGGCCACATGTAGGAAAACTAGGGTTAGGGTTGATGGCTAGTGGGCTATGGGCCAAGTGTAACCCCGCTATCCCTGTTTTTATAAATTTTGGGCATTTTTTGGTATTATAGAATTTCTAGAGAAATAATTTTATTTTCGCAAGTATTAATTCTTTTATAAGTTTTATCTTTAATTTTTTATTAATTATTAGGGTTTTGAGGAAAAGCTCTAACAACTATAGTTGGAGTGCTCCCCAACAACCTTGTAACTAATTTCATAACAAACTCTAACAACCCTCTAACAAATTTTGAACCGAGACTTATGTGTAATGCCCCGCTCCGCACGGTGCATTATGCTGAGTCGTTGACTCAAAGAGTTGCGTTGACCCGATTGCGCATCAATGCAAATCGATACAAAGAGTTACGTTGACCCGAGGAAAGCATCGAGTAATATCAATACAAGTGTTAAGTTGGCCCGAGGGAAAACATTGAGTTGGTTTGAAGATTCTAAGAAATCGAACCGACGCAAGGCAATTGACCGAATCGAATAAGTATTGATTTTAGTTGGTTTCGTGTGCAGACTATACGTTTACGCTAAAATATTAGAGGTCGACATTTTGCCTTATTCAGAAAGGGGTCCGCGAAACCAAACGTCGTCTTGTGACGGACTGAGGCGTTGGCACGGTAAGCCAAATCGGACGTATAATTCAATGAAGTACGAAGTGCTCGAATGGCTAAGTCAGGAGAGTTGGCCGTGCAACGAAGTTATGAAATCGAGCCGCATCGGCTCGACGAAACGACAAGACATATCGACTCAAGGTGGGGGGGCATTGACTCTCTTTCCTACTCCTTCATGCCTAAGTAAAATATATATCATTGTATGCTGAGTTAACCTATCAACCCCACGAGCGTGGCTCGATAGAGAGATAAACATAGTGCGTGTCGAATACTAGATAGAACAATTGAAATGAATCGTACAGCAAATGTACGAGTCGCTATGGAACATTGAATATCACAAAGGCGAGCGCATCGGTGCGCAAGCCATAAGAACATGGGATAACTGTATTGACGAGTACCCAGTGCACAAGTCATTCCGTGCCCCCGCGCACGAGTTAGCATGCTAGAACATTGAAAGACTATATCGGTGCGAGTGCCTCAGTGCACGAGCGATAGAACATTGAATACCTTATCGAGGCGTGCCTCAATTGCATGAGTCGGAAGGATGGAACATAAGTATAACACGTTGAATACTAAGGCGTAGAATATGGAAACACGACTTTGAAGCGTGCATTGAATGCACGATGCAAGAAAAGACGGCAAATGTGCGCAGCTACACAATACTTACAAAAGATGGCATCGTTGCGACGAGGAGAACAATTATGGCACGGATGTGGCATAACTGTCGATGCGGCATGGTGCCTTCGGAATGTTCGTGACCTTCGGGGCGTTCATTGAGAATATTGGGGCGTTGTGCCAATTGAAATAGATATAGACAAACTTGCTTGGTTGTATGAAAGATAAGATGCGTTGCATGGTTAAATGGACTTAAAGACATATTCCCCGTGCACGGGTGTTATCTTTCCTCGAACGTTGTTTACCAGGGCGCTGGGACCGTTCGGCCTAGGAGGGACTGCGGGTAAAATCGGTATTGTTGGTGTAGACGGGTAGCGACCTTCTAGTAAATGTGATAAGCCACTTACTCGAGTATTTCGGTGGTCCTCTGATTGTTTGGGTTAGTAACCACAACAGAGTGATCATCGTCTTACATATTCGATTTGATAAATATAAGTCCATTCTAGCCCGGAAAGCTAGTGACCTTCATATAGTTAAGGGCGATGGATCGAAAGTCCAAGGTACACTCATATCGTGCACATATAGATTCGCATAGAGAGCACTTATAACATGACAGGGAAAGCTGATAGGCGTATTCACCTTGCGTCGGTGCAAGGGCAAGTGCGTCGATGTTGGTAAGAAGTCACGATAACAACACGGGATTGCTATTGGTTGCATGTTTACTTATACGAATCGAATAACATGCTTGCCATGATAACATGCTTACAGTCTTCGAATTATGCCATGAACTGGTCCTAAGGAGAACATTGAAAGAGAACTAAATTGTATGTTTGCATGAATCGATACAATACTAAATGTCGGTTTGTTAAGTAGATTTTTGATCAGTACAGCGAGGACGAAAGTACTAATCCCCCACTAGTTTGCTAGCAGGTTCAGGGATTGGTCTGCTCGCGGCGGAGCTTCGCTTGAACGCGTTGAGGCTTGGAATGCCAAAGCGTATTGAGGCATACGACCGCATTGACGCTCGAACATGCAACAAGATTGATGCGACCGAGATATAGAAGGCATAATGTATGGAACAGTGAAATCCTTTGTGGGCAAGAGAGAACCTGAGTGTTTTAGCCAATCTGGCATATATTGTTGGGCTATCGAAAGCCTTTGTAATCTCATTTCGAATATCAATAAAGAGAATTGTTTCGTATACTCTATTTTTCTTTCGTTGTTAATATCAACTCAAAGATAACCATTTGAGAACTTGTCATCTTGCCTTGCACGAGCGCAACTCCAGGCTCGTGCGGCATCACGCCACCTACGAGGATGATGATTCGGGTGATTCCGGGTCGAAACGTGACAAATTGGTATCAGAGCTCTAGGCTCAATTTCCTCTAGACGCTTGCTTCGTTTCAATTCCAAAGAGTTGCCCACCACCAATCAAATCACTCTCGACTCTACTCGATGCCGCACTGGATACAATAAGTCTAATACAAATCATGTAATTTTGTCGCGTGTTGTTTTGGAAATTACATGGTGTTTGCTGGAAAAGTCGTGAAAGGTTTGTTGTTGAAAGTGCAACAAGTTACGAGATGTGAATTCAAGGATTTGTTGCTTGCGGATGCAATACGTCGTAAATTGTAATTTGAGATGTTCGTTGTTTGCAACCATCGATAGGAGAAATGTTGGTTGCATCAATATAATAAAAGTCGTAGAATATTGCTACGGCAATTGCCACATATTGATTGTAAATTATGTATTAAAAAAATGAAAGTTGATATCGAATGTGTTGAACAGATTCACATATTGACTTTGAATATCGGAAATGAATCGTTGCACAAGGTGCAACGGATGTTGGAAATAAATTATTGCACGAGGTGCAATAGATGTAAAAAAAAAATCGTTGCACGAGTGCAATAAATGTCGGAAATAAATTATTGCACGATGTGCAATGCGTATCGAAAATAGATTGTTGCACGAGGTGCAATAGATATCGAAAATAAATCGTTGCACGAGTGCAATGAATGTCAAAAATAAGTCGGTGCATGATGTGCAATGCGTATCGAAAGTAAATTATTGCACGTGGTGCAACGTATATCAAAGTAAAATTGCTGCACGAAGTGTAACAGATATCAAGAATGAATTGTTGCACACGATGCAACGGAAGAAAATAAAAGTTATAAATCGAGAAACGAAATCGGTTCGGTTGCGCACCGAGCTTGTGTTGGCAAATGAATGCATTGGCCGAGTTGTGTCGGATTTTGATTAATCAAGAGTTACGATTGTGATCGGTATGATCACTGCGGAAATCGTGAGTCGGAAGAGATTGTTGGTCCATACCACGTATGCGAGAAAAATGACTTGATTTCTGAGTGGTATATGGCATACCACAGGTGCGATGAATGGCTCAATTTCGAGTGGTATATGCAATACCACTTGTGAGTTGGGTTGCATAACGTATTGTGAAAATTGTGGAAGATTCGTCCACAACGGACGGGATAGCACCGAGACTCGATTGAGAATTTGTATGACGGCATGTTGATGCAAGTGTTCTTCGATGATCGGTTAGAATGGTAAGACGGGACTTGTATCATTGAATGATACGTCGATTGAAAAAAAAATTATGTGTCGGTCGAATGACGGGAACTAGCAAAATGATTATGCCTTGAGGCAACAATCGGATCGGTGGGATAAGAAACTTGAAACGTTGTAATCAAATCGCCCGACTTGCGAGCTCGGTGAAAATGTTGGACAATACAAATTATAATTGAATCGTACGACTTGCAATCTCGATAGAAATGTTAGCCGATGCAAAGTGAAATCGAATCGCACGACTTGCGATCTTGATAGAAATATTGGGTGAGGCAAAATGTAATCGGATCACACGATGTGCGACTATGGTGAAGAGTTGGTTGATGCGGATAAATAGTGCCCAAGAGATAGTTGGTTACGTTACGGCGAAACTCATTTGAGTACGACTGAAAAATACGCAAAACTTAGAGGGCGAGATCGTATGACTTGAGTGTCCGATGTTGGATAATCGGTAACTCAGTTACGCGATCAAGGTATAGCGGGATGCGACGAATCAGAAAAACGAGTTGATGTGTATGGAAAAGTTCGTTGCGAACTTGGATGTATGCGATGCGAGTCAAGTTGACGTTGGAACGGATTCAAAGTCGACCCTCTTGCTATCGAAATTGATATGAACTATCAAAATCGACACGCCAAGAAACGTAAGCACGATATGAGAAAGCACAACGGGGTAGACCTATGATATCGAGATTTTCGAAAATAACAATGCGACAATGAACGAACTGGTTGATCAACAATGAACGAACTGGTTGATCAACAATGAACGAACTGGTTGATCATGAACTTTGTGATTGATCAAGACGAGACTATAAGTCATCGACGATTGTTCGATGCTTATCACATCTCGTGTGTCAACCGTAAATAAGATAGTCTTGAACTCGATACGAGTAGATATTTCGTAAATTGCGGAATCATCGACGGCAGTGCATAACTTTACTCGGAGGATAGTTGCGCATCAGTTGCGCCGATAGAAATAATTTTGTCCGAAATTGGGTAGTCGCATAGAAATTATCGGAACGTGATTTGGCTCCGAAATAAGATATAGCATGGTTCGTAGTAAATTGTCCTTAGGTGATGATCCACAATTATCGAGCGTAGCTTCGGGGCAGCTGACCCTAGAAGACTTGACCGCCAAATCAAATTGGATGTTGCAGACCGTAAGATGACCCATGCGATATCGCCAAAATTGCATCGGTAACAAATACAGTGTGGTGCATGTTGACGATAAGTCTAGGCGATCAAAAATTGTTGGAACCGCTTTCGATTGAGAATGATGTAGCTTGTTTTTGAGTATTCGTCGGATGAATGCTTGAATGGTTATGGTGGTCGACGATCGAACTAGAAATTCACCAACGGACTTGGTGATTCGGATAGGCAATTGTGAGAGTCGTGTTATGCACGAGAGAGAATGATAAGGAAATGACTTACAAGTTATGTCGTTAGATTGGATTCACCTTACAATTGAGCTTGCATGAAATCGAACTTATATTCGATGTTGCGAGATAGACGAGTTTAGAATTTGGCTAGAAATTTCCTACTCGATAGAAATCAAATGTAAGATGCGTCGTAAAGACCTTCGTGTTAAGGCGAGTCGTTGCCTTGAGCATTGTCGACTTGAATTAAACTTTGTGTCGGATAGATTGTGGCCTTTGAGCAATGTCAATTTAAAGTTGTGTCGGGAGAATTTAAGCATGGTGTCTGGGTGAGTCACCTAGCGAACGTAGTCCTGAATGTTGATGCTTTTGCAAGTCAACAAAAGGAAATCATGTCGGGATAAGATACGAAGTGAAACATCAGAAATAGTTGGGTAGCGACGTCGAACGCGAGGCGTTGCGAAGACTCGTTGTGATCGGATGCGCGACGACTTGACGCGACGCATAGAATTAATAGTCCCGATGAAACTTATAAAATAAGAAATACGATTTTTGAATCACATTGTGTGTCTTAACTTTTGTTGGACGATCGCGTATGTATCAATATGTATGTGCGCTAGAATTGCGAGAACAAGCACTAGAGCCAAGTCCGATCGGGAGTACGAGATGGCAAGTAATTGAGAATAAGAAGTTACATGTTAGCATTGTTTTGATATCTTACAACTGAGCTTGGCTAAAATGCATATTTTGGTGGGACGCCTAAAATATGTATATGATTCCAAACTAAGTTGTATGATCCAAACGATAGTGAGACGAGATCGTGGAACGATCTAGTGAAACCCTTGAAAATTTAGTATTAGTTTCGGTTCGAGGATGAACCTTATTTTGAGTGGTATATTATGTAATGTCCCGCTCCGGACGGTACATTATGCAGAGTCATTGACTCGAAGAGATGCGTTGACCCGATTGCGCATCAATGCAAATCGATACAAAGAGTTACGTCGACCCGAGGAAAACATCGAGTAATATCAATGCAAGTGTTAAGTTAGCCCGAAGGAAAATATTGAGTTGGTTCGAAGATTCTAAGAAATCGAATCGACGTAAGGCAATTGACCGAATCGAATAAGTATTAATTTTAGTTGGTTTCGTGTGCAGGCTATACGTTTACGCTGAAATATTAGAGGTCAATATTTTGCCTTATCAAAGGGGTCCGCGAAACCAATCGTCGCCTTGCGACGGACTGAGGCGTTGGCACGGTAAGCCAAATCTGTAACGCCCCAGAACCAGAATACTGGAGAGCGGGAGCGAACATGGCCAGCTACGCATATTGAAGTGCAACTGTCGCACCCCAGAACCAGAATACTGGAGAGCGGGGGCAGACATAGCCAGCTACGTATATTGAAGTGCAACCCATCTCGCTATACGGTCACGGCTGTCTAGATACATGAGGGTTTAACTACAAGCCAACAGTCTCTTAAGGTCATGAACAAGCCTAGTGTCTCAATCACAAGGAAGTAAATAAATGTTACAAGATGTAAGATCACCAAATATATAATAGTAAGACATCCCAAACATTACATATTTAGCTGATCATGAAGCTAGTCGTTACAAAATGTCAGGACTAGCAAGAGTTTAGTCATACATGATCAACCCTAGGATTTGTCAATCATGTTACAGCCCGTAGGCAGACAGTAAGTAAAATACAATCGAGCTAAACATGTGCTCGTCGGCTAAACGCCTCAAAAAAATATTTTTATAATAAAGTGGGAGAGCAAAAAATAAATCCACTCGATGCCCTGGTTACGCCTGGTGGTCACCATCAGGCTGAAAAGTCGGTAGATCCTCTGGAGCTGCTCCAAAATCTGGCCATACAAAACCAGATGGGTCAAACCCCAGAAAGAGCAAGTACCACAAAGGAAGCTTCACTTATAAACTAAAACCAGCAATTAGCACAAGGTATAAATAAATGGTAAGAGCAGGAAATAAGAAAAACATACCAGGATGATATATGACGAGATAACCATGGAACTTATTCAAATAACCAGGTTAGAACCCGTAAATCAAACAAGGACCGGGGTTGTAACCCTTCATCTGAACGGAACTTGGCTTCCCACCATTTATCGGCAGTTAACATAAAAAATCAGGACATGTAATAATCTTGTACATGATCAAGACAAGACTAGACTGGTTGTTCCATCCAATCAATTCACGGCCAAGCAATGAGTATGACTTGATACTTAACTAACTAGGGTTATCACAGGCCTAGTTACTCACAAGATGCAGCGAGATTATTCCACAGCTACAAGCCCTGCAGACCATCCAGGTTATCCAGGTCGAATATTAAGGGTTGAATTCAAGTGGGTACATCGTCCAGAAAATGCATGTACCCTTAAGTAGCTTGAAGGGTGCAACACATGACAGTGTACTGGAAATGTGCCCTACTCGACGGCAGGCTACAGATCCCAGGCGCTCCCAGGTAACGGGATTGCGTGTAGCTGGAAAATCTCTTCATGACTACTGTATTATTCTAGTTATTAGCCTTAGTCCATTTCAGTAGGTACTCCTGACCGTGGTACTCAGGAGTCCCTTCCTAAACATGATGCAAGACAGGACTGGTTTATTTGTACAAGCACAATCGCCCACGGTGTCCAGGTTATTTATACTGGTCATGTCATGTTATGGAGCCGTCGCAACAGCTTATCAGGATAAATTATGTCAGGTTTACTTGTCAGGAATGCGCCACGGCGGGCCACTATCATGTCATGTTACTTATCAGGAGTGCACCACTACGGGTCACTGTCGTGTTCATGGTACATATGCAGGATAACACAGTATAAGCATTCTATCAAGAGATCCAACTTACAGTGAGGGTCACAAGGCATGAGTTAACAAAATAATAAAAATAATAATAATAATCAAATAACACGGAAAAGGCTCGGGAAGGAGCCATGCGGCTCAGAGGAATGAACCCATGCGGCTGGATGGGTGCAGTTTCTTGCGGTCCAGAATTCGAGCTCATGCGGCTCAGGGTGGATAAGCTTATGCGGCTGGGGAGAGAGCAGCCCATGCGGCTGGGGGAAAGAAATCCATGCGGCTCGCGGGGAGGGGGCATGCGGCCAGGGAGGCAAGGGCGCATGCGGCTCAAGAAGTCGGGCCTCATGCGGCCAACGGAAGGGGAGGGCCTTATGCGGCTGGGAATGGAAGGGCGCATACGGCAGTGGAATTGTCTTCATGCGGTTGGGGGACGATGAGCTTATGCGGTTCTAAATCAAATCTTCCTACGGCCAGGGAGTTAAGTCCCAGCGGCATAGGCCATGCGGCCAAGAACGCGGCAAGGCTTATGCGACTGAGGGATCTTGCCGCATAAAAGTTATGCGGCTAAGTCCATACGGCTATGACTGTGCTTCTTCTCCATCCTTCCGAGGAGAAGAACCCTTCAAGCCATGACTCCCAGGCTCCATAAATCTTTCGTCTAGAGTCCAAATCCGAACTTCCATAGGTCAAATTGGGGCAGAATGAAATTCTCTACGACATGAAACCATCCAAACTTGAAAATAACAATATTAAATAGATCAAAACCCAAGAAGTCCAAAAATAACATAAACTTAGATCTACAAGCAATGAGCCATGAAAATTAGAAATGCCAAGTACTAAAGTGCTTTAGAATGCTGTGAAGAAGAGAATAAAACAATAAAATTTGGATTCCTCCATGAAGCAAGATTCACTTGCCTAAGCTCTCTCTCTCTCTCTCACAGGTTGGTGAGGAGTTAATGGAGGAAGAAAAAGATTAATGAGGAGAGAGGAAGGAGAGGGGGTTAATAAATGGGGATGGTGGTGGTAGGTAGGTGGGTTGGTTCTCAACCAAAACCGAACCAAGCCTAACCAAACCAAGATGAACCATGGCCAAGCAAATGGAAATACCCAACAAAACTAAGTAAGGAGACACGCAATACAAGATAAAATACGTACACGTATTCTAAAATACGTAATACGAACTATAGGTATTACAACTCTACCCACCTTAAAAGAATTCCGTCCTCGGAATTTAATTAAGAGACTAGAGGGACAAGAGCAAGCTATACTAATCATAAGCAAGTTATAACTAGGCAATCAATCATTCATTCCAGCAAGGAACTAAGGCTGTAAGGCATAAGAAGGACATTATACCTTACGAATCAAACATGTTGGGATATCGCGATCGGATATCATCCTCACGCTCCCACGTTGACTCACCTAAAGAGTGATGACCGCAAGCAACTCGGACTAACTTGGTAGTCTTGTTCTTGAGCATCTTCTCTCTCCGGTCCAATATAGACACGGGCCTCTCCTCATACGAAAGGTTGGTACCAACAACCAATTCTGAATGATCTAGGATGCGGCTCGGGTCCGAAATATACCGTCGCAATTGGGATACATGAAACACGTCATGTACCTTACGTAGCGACGACGGAAGAGCGAGACGATAGGATACATCTCCTACTCGCTCCAGAATATCGAACAGCCCTATATACCTAGGACTAAGCTTTTCCCGTACGTCGAAATGAATGACGCCATGGTTAGGCAAAATCCTCAGGAATACATAGTCGCCGACGGAAAACTCCAGAGGGCGCCAATCTAGAATCTCAGTCCGAGGTGATACTGACTGAAACACCGTGCAATCTAACGATCTGCCTGAGATACATCTCTGCTAGCTGAGCCGTCGATTGACCAACTCTGAACGGAAGGAAGTGAGACACCTTCATGATCCTGTCAACTATAATCCAAATAGCATCTCGACCAGCTGGGGATCTAGGTAATCCAGTCACGAAGTCCATGGTCACATGCTTCCACTTTTATTCTGAAATCGACAAGGGCTGAAGAAGTCCTGCTGGCCTCTGATGTTCAGCTTTAACTTATTGGCAAACCAAATACCGAAAGACAAACCGGGCTATCTCCCTCTTCATGCCATTCCACCAGAAGTGCTGACGAATATCACGGTACATCTTCGTACCACCAGGATGAATGGAATACTGAGAACTGTGAGCCTCTGCCATGATCTTCTGCCTGATATCTCCGCTGGGTACACAAAGATGCTTACCATGCCTAAGTGTACCATCTTTATGGATATATAACTCTGGTCTTCGTCCTGCCTCACACTCTGCTCTGAGTTGCTGAAGCTTGGAATCTGCTGACTGCGCCATCCGAATCCTCTCGACTATAGTGGACTGAACCTGCATACTGGCCATCAATGCCACACTGGAAGGGAGAACAACTTCGATACCCATCTTCTGAAGGTCTGCTAACAGATCTGGTTGTGCTATTAGGAAATAAACTCCGGCTCTCCTGCTCAGCGCATCTGCAACGACATTGGCCTTCCCAGGATGGTACTGCAAGTTGACATCATAATCCACAAGTAGCTCTAGCCACCTCCTCTGACCCATGTTAAGATCCTTCTGGGTGAAAATATACTTCAGGCTCTTGTGGTCGGTAAAGATTTTTACCCTATCTCCATACAAGTAGTGCCTCCACAACTTAAGTGCAAATACTACTGCTGTCAGCTCCAAATTATGGTTGGGTAATTCCTCTCTTGATCACGAAGTTGACGTGACGCATAAGCTATTATCTTTCCATGCTACATCAAAACGCATCCCAAACCTCTGTCTGAAGCATCGCAATACACTGAGAATCCTCCGGTCCCATCTGGAAGTGTGAGAATGGGTGCCGTCATCAAGCCTCGCTTCAACTTCTCAAAAGAATCCTGACATTCTGCTGTCTAGGAAAACTGTACATCCTTGCGGGTCAACTGGGTCAATGGCGCTGAGATCCGAGCAAAGTCTGAAACAAATCGCCGGTAGTAGCCGGCCAATCCAAGAAAACTGCGAACTTCTGCAGCTGTACTAGGCACCGGCCAGACTCAATAGCTACGATCTTCTGGGGATCCACTTCCACTCCTCCTCTGGTGATGATATGACCCAAGTACGAAATGCGATCGAGCCAGAACTCGCATTTACTGAACTTGGCATACAACTGGTGCTCTCGGAGAATCTGAAGAACCACACGGAGATGCTGCTCATGCTCTGCTACACTCTTGCTGTAGACCAGGATGTCATCTAGGAACACAACCATGAACTGATCCAAATAAGGCATGAAGATACGATTTATGAGATCCATGAATACAGCCGGCACATTGGTTGCTCCAAATGGCATAATAAGGAACTCTCAATGCCCATATCTCGATCTAAAAACTGTCTTCGGGATGTCCTGCTCTCTGACTCTGATCTGATGATATCCTGAGCGCAAGTCGATGTTCGAGAATACTGTTGCCTCTTTGAGTTGATCAAACAAGTCATCTATTCTCGGGAAAGGGTATCTGTTCTTGATTATCACTGAGTTCAAGGTACGATAATCTACACATAACCTGGATGTACCATTTTTTTTTTACAAGAAGCATCAGGGCTCCCCAAGGCGATCCACTAGCACGAATGAATCCCATGGTTCTAAGTTCTTCAATCATCTTGTACAATATCTCCAATTCTGACGGTGCTATCCTGTAGACTCTCTCTGACACTGGGGCTGTTCCTGGGATCAAGTCAATGGTGAACTCGATCTGGCGGGATCCCTGGAAGCTCTTCTGGGAAAACATCAGGAAACTCTTCAACTATTCGAGGTAACTGCACTGCTACTACTGCCATCCGCAATACTGGATGAGAAGGTTCAACTTCGCCTCGGGAGAAAAAAAACTCTGGTTCGCCTGGAATGCTAAAAACAACCCTGCCAATGTGGCAGTCTATTCTAGTATACTGGTTCCTCAACCAATCCATCCCTAAGACCACATCATAATCGGCCATCGGAAACTCTATCAATCTAGCAGGAAATTCTCTACCGCTAACTACGATCCGATACGAGGAAAATGCTCTATCTACTCCCATAAGTTCGTTACCAGTAAGTATATTGAACCTTACTGATAATGGCTCGGGCTCCAATCCTACCCGTGTCGCGAATCGTACAGACATGAATGAATACGATGCACCAGAATCAAATAAAGCTGAAGCTGGAAAGGAGTTGACAAGAATAGTACCTGCCACTACCTCTCCAGGTGCCAATCCTTCTTCTACGGTCATCACCATAGCCTGACCATGCCCACGGGGTGCTGGTCCCCTCTGCTGAAATCCTCGCTGCCTGTTCTGACTCAGGGCTTGGGCTTGTGCATACTGCTGGGGTTGTTGTTGCTGGAATGCCTGGGACTGAGGCGGTAAGGGCCTCTGAGGCTGATACTGCTGCTGCTGGGCTGGTGCTGGTCCTCTCAACGAAGGACTAGAAAGGTTGGACGATGATGAACTACCCATATTCGGACATGATCCAACCTTATGATCTGCTCCTCCACAGGCCAGGCATAATCCCTGTGCCCTACGACATTCTGCTACCACATGGCCTGGCTTCCCGCAATGAGAACATCCCACTGCGGAAGACTGCTTCTGCTTCTGCTGAGGGTACGTCGGGGCTGAATGCTGAACCGACGTTACTGAGGCCGTCCGTCTCGGAGCTCCAAGGGTCAAAGCCCGAACTGCCGAGGCTGGTACTGAAGACTGATTCATCTGGCCGTGAGATCTCTTCTGACCTTTGGCCCTATCCACGATCCTCTGGGAGGTATACTCGTGCCTCCGAGCTGCTCTCAATACTGCATCAAAAATCTGATGCTCGAACTGCTCAACCGTCAATAAAATCTCCAGATGAAGCCCCTGCTGGAATCGCTAGGCTCTATCAAACTCGGTCGCCACCAAGGTGGGAGCAAACCGATTGAGTATAGAAAACTCGGCCGCATATCCGTCGACCGTTATGCCCATCTGCTTCAGATTTGTGAACCTCGTCTGTAGATCGTATCGAGCTACAGTATCGAAATACTTGGTCTGGAATCTCTCTCTGAATACTGCCCAAGCAATGGGTGCCACTAATCCAACGACCTGCGCCGTCCACCAGCTGCGGGCAAGATCCAATAACTGCAGGCGCACCATGGCCACCTTCTCTTTCTCTGGAGTCCTGGCTGCTTCTAGAATTACCTATGTGTCTTGAAGCCATATATCTACAGCAATAGCATCTTCGCTACCATCGAAGAAGGGAGGGTTCAAGCGCTTGAAGCTGTTGGTCATGCTATTCACTGGGTGACCTCCTCTGGTCAAGGCATCTGTCACTGCCTGGTGCAAGGCATCTCCTCTACGATCTTGGGAAGCTATCAAGGTCCTGAGAGACCTACCAAAGTGCCATCATCAGGTTCTGCAGGCTGAACTGGCTGGACTGGTGACTCTCCTCCAATAGGCACAACTCTGGAGGCTACTCCCGAATGCTGGGCTTGATCTCCGGGTTGATGCTGGTCCACGGGAGGTGCTACGCCTTGCTGATCGGCAGGTTCAGGAATAATGCTGTTGAAGAAGACGACATAGGGAACAATAAGGAAGGACCAGGACAGATCAACGATACAAGCATGTGATCAGGACAAAAATTCTCAGGGATTCAGAGGATACGAACAGAGATCAATAGCGAGTACTGATTGAGACATCTATTCGGTAAACCCTCACATATCTTGAATTACAAGACCTGCATGGGCCACCACTTAAACCATGTCACGCCCCAGAACCAGAATACTGGAGAACGGAGGCAGACATAGCCAGCTACGTATATTGAAGTGCAACCCACCTCGCTATACGGTCACGGCTGTCTAGATACATGAGGGTTTAACTACAAGCCAACAGTCTCTTAAGGTCATGAACAAGCCTAGTGTCTCAATCACAAGCAAGTAAATAAATATTACAAGATGTAAGATCACCAAATATACATAGTAAGGCGTCCCAAATATTACATATTTAGCTGATCATGAAGCTAGTCGTTACAAAATGTCAGAACTAGCAAGAGTTTAGTCATACATGATCAATCCTAGGATTTGTCAATCATGTTAAAGCCCGTAGACAGACAGTAAGTAAAATACAATCGAGCTAAACATGTGCTCGTCGGCTAAACGCCTCAAAAGAATATTTTTACAATAAAGTGGGAGAGCCAAAAATAAACCCACTCGATGCCCTGGTTATGCCTGGTGGTCACCATCGGACTGGAAAGTCGGTAGATCCTCTGGAGCTGCTCCAAAATTTGGCCATACAAAACCAGTTGGATCAGACCCCAGAAAGAACAAGTGCCAAAAAGGAAGCTTCCCTTATGAACTAAAACCAGCAATTAGCACAAGGTATAAATAAATGGTAAGAGCAAGAAATAAGAAAAACATACCAGGATGATATATGACGAGATAACCATGGAACTTATTCAGATAACCAGGTTACAACCCGTAAACCA